>JANTNT010106870.1:0-11051 GCA_024752375.1 Entacmaea quadricolor
CTGTGTCAGCTATTTTGTGCGACTGGAGGGCTTTATCCCCTACTCCTTTACCCCACAAAGTGTGTTCTTATTCTTGTCCTTAGCTAGTGGGTTGATAGCATTAAATTAATGAAAATACTTGATAAGGGCTACAAGTTTTTATTTTAAATTGATTGGATGTTTCAATCAGATAATCCATATGTGACTGTGTATTGTCGCTTTGCGGTATTTCACTAGCGAGTTTAGGTCCAACATTAATAAAATGATCATTGAAGGTAGACGAAAGATCCTGAGCACTAGTAATGGAAATTTCATAACATTTAATTTCTTTAATGGCCAAAGGATGTTGTTTTCTAGAAGTCAGTTCATTGACGACGCGCCAGGTTTTACGTAAATCTCCTTCAGTTTTACAGATTGTATTTATAGTAATTTTCTTTAGCTAATTTGATTTCGTTGTTAACAGTGTTGCGGCAAATTTTAAATCTTACCCAATCATTTTTGTCTTGAGAACGCACAGCTTTCATTTTAAAGATATCGCGCTCGTGCATTCGCTTTTTCAGGTCAAAAGTAATCCAGAGCGCTTTGTATGCACGGACGCGTTTAGTTCGAAGTGGAGCGTGCTTATCAACACATTCAAAAAATAATTGTTTCCAAATAGACCACATCGAATTTGGGTCATTAGCTACACTGATACTATCCCAATTTTGCAATGAAGATATCTCTGCGAAAGCTTTCAAGGTTAAATTTTTTAAAGCTCCTGTAGCTTAAAAAAATATGCCTATTGGGGCGATCAAAAGATATTTTACGAAAGGCATAAACTAGACTGGGGTCACTAATAGACACATGAGAGACACCAGAGCATATAATGTTATTTGGATAATTAGTAAAAATAAGATCAATTAAAGTAGAAGAACTTGGGGTGACACGTGTTGGTTCAATGATTAACTGTTTTAAGCCATAAATGTCAGCAATATTAGAAAGCATGACTGAGTTATGACTTAAGTGTGAGGCGGCAAGGTCACAATTCAAATCACCCATAAGATAGAACTCAAGGTTCTCGGTATCTAATCTGCCGACCAATAGTTCAAAAAAACTAAAAATTTCAGCTCTTGAATCTGGAGGTCTATACCATGCGGTAACGAGAAAAGGATTAGATTGAGTATTTCGTATTTCAACAGTTAGATTCTCCAGTTCATTGATATTTAGATCTTTTCTGAGAGAGAAATTAATGGAGCTACGAATGTAAAAACAAACACCACCACCATACCTGCCATTAACATCTCTATCACGACGGATAATTTCATAACCAGGAATGAAAACATCCTGGTCATTAATAGAAGCGTCTAGTCTTGTCTCATTTATAGCTAATATATCAATGGGACAGTCAACAAGGACAACTCTCAGTTCATCTCAATGCAAGTTTAAATCCCTTTTTAGAGGGTAAAAAAGGAAAGAATTATGAAAAGATCTCGGGTATATAGGGATTTGGACAGCTAAAGTAGGATCACACGGCAAACTTGTATCCTAATCTGATTTATTAATATATTTGTTAAAATTCTCTTGTAATACTTTACTGCCCGAAGTGTTCAAATGAAGGCCCCCACGATTTAAATGTTTTGTAGATATATTATTGTGTACTAAGAAATCCAAAGTATTTTGCATACAAACACGTTTAAGAGAACTATTTACATTAGAAATTTTATCACTTATCTCTTTGGAGGACTTTCTTGGAAGGATAGCGGAAAAAGAAATGGCGGTATTAGATGTATTTTCTTCGACTTGTCGTGCTAAAGAAACTATAGAATCCACCAGTTGTGAGGAACTAAGTTTGTGTAGGTCATTAGTGCCAACGTGAAGTATTAAATTCTCAGGATCTTTTCTGAGGATGGGTTTTAAATAATCACACATATCTTCAGTCGTAGCGCCAGAGAAAGATTTTACCACTACTTTAGACTTACTAGATATCTGCCAACCGTGGACATCTTGAATCATAGAGTCGCCAACGATAACAGTAATTGGTTTTGTCTTGGACTGGTCATTTATTTTGGTAAAGGCGGACTGATTGATTCGGGTTCTTTTAGACTGGTTATTATTGCATGTACTTGTAACAGATAGTACTTTTTCGACTGAAAAGGGAGTATCAATCGAAACATCATTGTTAGAAGTTAAATCCACTAATGGCAACGACCCCAATTCTTTGGAAGTATAGTTACGGAACTGACCAGAATTAATTAGCTTGTCCATGACAGGAAAGAGGTTTAGTAGAGGACTTAATCCAAACACAAGTCGTACCGTCCAGCGCGTTGTCTAGATCAGATGCAGCTAAGGTTTTGGTATCACTATCTTCCCCAAGCACTTGTAAAGATAGAGGTACATCGGCTGCTTCCCATCAGAGTTCTCCCCCTATTCCCGCAGTGGATCAAGACAGTTCGTCGCAAAGTCGGAACATGACGCCAGGTGATCTGACAAAACAAGGCTTTGAAGGTTTAGAGCAAACTCTTCAGACCCCACTGAAGAACAAGTACAAGCGTCATGTACAGGAAGGATATAACTTACCAGGAAGCCCAACTTACGAAGCGTGGAAAACGGTGTATAATGCGACTGTATCAGCGACAATTCCTCCCCTCTTTGTCAAAGAGACTTACGAATAGCCTACGGATATAAAAGGTACTTCACCCCTTTTCGTCGAGGAAACAATTGAACAGGCTTCAGTTAGACAAGATAATCTTCAAAACGAAGAAATGGAAACATCGCCGTCTATTCTTGCGCAAATCTTAACGTATCCTTCAACCGAAAATAGCCGAAAAGGTAGAAAAAAGCCCCTTAAAAAGACACTTCCAAACTTCTTGAACAGTGGGACTTCCATGGCTATAATGAGGGAAGAAAAGCTTAAAAAGGCTAGAAAGTTCGCTGAAAAACAAAAGAAACTTTAAGGGAGGAAAAAAGGAAAGATGGAAAAACGAACAAGAGGAGAAGAAAAAGAAATTAGTGGAAAAAAGGTGCACCAAAAAGAAAACTAAAGAAGCTAATATAAGAAGTGGTAAAAAAGAACAAGGAGACTACATCCTGAAGCGCTGAACAATAATGAAAACACATGCCAGGTATGTCTTGTTGAGTACAAAGATGGTGATGAAGAAAACATGCCTTGGGTCATGTGTGACAGTTGTTTATCATGGATGCATATAGACTGTGTACCCATTGGCATCAATACCAGTCCCATTGATGAAGAAAGAATTTTTCTGTCACAACTGTGCTTAAGTGAGAAGATATGACATTTACTTGAACTACTGACATTTAAAATCAGTTTCAATCAAGGGAGTTTTCCCCTGGTATTAATATGTTTTAGAGTGCTTACATTTGGTCCATGAAATAAAATCAAAGTGATTAGTCTAGTGCCTAACGGTCACTAAGTAACAAATTCTTGATCTGAATAACATAGATCTTATTTTATAGACAGTGTAGAGTAATTCCAATAAACCGGGGCACTACTTATTAGTTATCAGTGTTTATTAGGTGCAAAGAAACAAAAGAAAACAAGAGTGTCTGTCTAAATATTGTCTACTGGTGTAGTTAATAGTGCCCAGATTTAACGGAATCACTCTAAGCACTCCTAACAAACAATGTATGGGTGATTCTGTTTTCGCAGTGGGGGAGTTTTCCAGTTTTGAGTTACTTCTAGTAGCTAATTATACAAAAATATATTGACAACATAATATAATTGTTTATAATTTAAAATACATTTGACATACCACTATACCAGCTCCTGATTTAAATCAACTATGGAATCAACAGCCAGGTAACAGAGAATTAAGTTATTAAATAAGCTTGATTTGCAATACAGTTTTCTCATTCATGTTATTAACAGCATTTGTAACCCACTCTAGTGCATTTAATCCATCAGCGCCATCTTTCACAACAACAGTATAATTACATGATAAACAACAACAGTATAATTACAATTACATAACTTTGACATGGATCTCCTATCTGCGGACTGTTTTAAAAAAGTTTAAAGTTCACTTTATGAATGTTAAAGTTTGAAATACAATTGAGAAGGGTGCTTGTATTAACTATATTAAGGTTCACTTATCAAGGTGAGTTAGTCTTGCTAACCTCCTGACCATTTAGTCTCCCACCTCCTCTTTTTAAAAAAAGCCCCAACCATCCATTTCTTTGGGTATTTTTCAATTTTTATTGGAGGGTGACACTTACCATTCAATCCGCTCTATGTCATCAGAGCTCAACGTTTTCCAAAAGCATCCAGACAGTCCAAATGGTACCCTCCCACTTGCAGCCCTGCGATTGTTGTTACCGTTTCGCTTCGTTTCCCATCTGTAACAACATTCCACATAAATAGTGGAATTTCATGTAACTGGCATCCAAACAAGACATGCATGTTGATCGAACTTATTTCCATATTCCTTAGTGACTTTTAACACCAATATTGGTGGCTTAATCTTAAATTCGTGATATGGCCGTGTTTGGTTACGCGTTACTACTAGTGCATTGTTATGCTGAATTGAAGCTATAAATTTTTCATGTGGAAACCCTTTACCTTACAGAATTAGAAGATAACCTATCAAAGAGTAGACCAAGTCAAATTTTCTTTGTGAATTTTGAAATAAAACATCCAAATAATACAATCGAAATCACCCCTTTTTCAAGCGAAATCGATTTAATTTGGACTGGTAACTAGTCAAAAATGTTTGCTTTGGGGTAGGTAGGGTAGGGCTGATATATATATCTTTGCTTGCTATATATCTTTATCTTTGGGATCTCCCCGTAAGCTTTGCTTTGTAAAGCGTAATCGATCGATATTTAGAAATTTTCTCAAATTTTCGTGCTTTTCCTCAAATATCTAACAGAAATTTAGCTGAATTTTTTCCCCCAAGTCAAAGTTGTAGCTGAGCATCTACGTAATCGAATAATTATAAGTTGTTTCGATGTGATGAAATAAAAAGAGTGAAAGTGATGGCTTATCAGTGTATCCAAGATGACGTCTCCTGTGAGTGAAGAAGAATGCAAAGCAAGTCGCAAATGCTCGAAGACAGCTGGACATAAAGGCAGATGCAACATTAAGAAACAAGTGAATAATTTTTGGGAGTCATCCAATGTTTACAAATTAAATGTAAGGAAGTATAAACTACTCGATGAGGAGCAACAGTTTGAGAAGCGTGAATAAAACGAAGCGAAGGTGGCCAACTTGCAAGCACGCAAAGAAATAGAACTTCAAAACAAGTTAAGTGCTAAAGGTAAGGAAATCAAACATCAAACATACATCAAACATTTGATATATGTAGAGCAATTTATTTCGCTTTAAAACACATTTGAACTAGTGCATATCATCCTACCTATCACAGAGGATAATATTTTTAACTTTGCTTAACATTAACCACATTTATTTTTCTTGAATGTATTCAGATGAGGAACTTTTATGTTCACAAACTACCTTACAAGAATCCCAGGCAAAAGTCAAGGAATTACAAGAATTACTATCTTCAGGTACACAACAGTTAGAGCAACTAAAATCAATGGTCAAGGCACTTGATCTCGACCCTAAACATTTCTCAAAATCAAAAAGGGAAAGTAAGAGCACTACAAAAGAAATGATAAGTGAAGTCCAGCACAAGATATAGAAGAAGGAAGGAAACTGAAATAGCACTAAAGTTTATACATGGAGGTGAAACTGGCTCATTTTATGGTTGTTGGGACTATTTAGTTGCTAATGCTTCAAAAGAGCTGATTACATCCTTGATTGTAAACTACAAGAGGGGAAAACATCTCCAGAAAATTTTCTGCATTGCAATGAAGGAATATAAAACTTCCCCTGATGCATTAAAACAAGCTGTTGCAATGAAGTATAACAACTACTTGTCAAGAAGTAAGTATACACTTGTGTGCAAAACACAGTCATCATACTTCAGTGCAGAAGATGAAACCTGGCTCCCTCGCAATGTTAACTGTATGGGATTTAATTTGCGGCTTCCTCAGTCTGTGTCTAACTCTGTTTTAGATAAATTCGTTTAAGATCTCGACATTGGTAATGTCACACAATTACCAAATGCTCCTGGTGTGTCAAGGACTGTCACTGGACTTACTTTTATGATCACTGATTTGCACCTAAGAGTCCCACACCTTAACAAAAAAAGAAAATCATTTCATATTTCAATTCTCTGATGATGGGGCTCCCGAAACAAGTCAACTAACCATGTCAATTGGCAGCTTAACGATGTGGAATCTAGGAGAGGGGGTGAGGAGTTCTGAGTTTCAGTATATCCTGCATTGCGTCAGCCTGGAAGAGAAGAATGTTGTATTGGAGCAACTGTGGAGGCAGCATACAGATGAGATGGCAGTATTGGAGGGCAACACCATAACAATTGCTGGAAGAAAGTGTACTATTGAATTTCAACCTAGCGCAGACATGTCCTGGCAGAGCTGGGCAAATAATGAACTAAACCAAGCTGTGACGTATCCATCTCCGTATGCAAATGTACACAAAGGTATGTTATTTACATCATATTATGGTTAGTCGCAATATTCTTAATTATCATATTGTTATATTGTTATCTTATTGTACCTTTTCACAAACATTTATTCACTGATCAAAAAGATTGATGAAGATTGAGATTTTAGAAATATTTTGTAGCTAATTGAGTGAGTGAGTGAGTGAGTGAGTGATCAATCAATCCATTGATTTTCTTATAATATTTATGCATGTGCGTGTATAATTTCCTTTCTTATTTATGTAAATCACTTTTCAAATAATTATAGGCAATATTCAAATCATGGGTGGCTCAGTTGGATACTCCCAGATGCCACATGAAAACCTTACCGCAATTCTGACAGAGAACAGAATGGAAAAATGGTGAAGGACTATATGTCATCTCTAAAAGCCACAATGCCTGAAATGACTTCCCCGAATCGGAATATATGCTGATAAGCAAAGACCTGAACCACTCCATAGTGAGATTAACGCATGGCAGCAGATCTTAAGCATAATTTATCTTGAATCTGTGCAACGGGGTGTATTTATTGAAGTCTTAGGTGCGCCACCTACAAGTATGCAAGAAAACCTTGAATCACATGCCCTTGGCTGTGGACTGTCATATTTAGTGACTAATATTAAAGAGCACTATTGTGACGAAAAGAATAGGCACAACAAAATTTCTACGAGATTGATTGGGGATCAGGCCATTCCCTAGCTCGGTATAGCTTTCGTTTAGTTGACTGTTTAGAGTGTGTCAATGAATCCCCTGCCCAAAGTGTTAAACGTCTGGCACTCAGTAGAGCCATTCTATACCTTAGAAATGCTTGCACCTTATTCAACAAAGTTCAGACCACACCAGCCGAATTGCTTGAGCTTGAGGACTAACACTCTAACACTCAACACTCTATGTCTATTTTTCTCGAGTCATGTAAATGTGACATGCTGGACTGTAGGCTATACTATTCCATACCATGCCTACAAACTCTATGATTTGTACAAAGTTGGTTATGGGGCAGCAAGCAAAAGAGTCCAAACATGCTGGAGTAAAGAATGATTTAGAGTAAAGTAACAGATCAACTAAGTCAGATGAAAGTGGCAACTGGTGGCAAGTCATAAGAGTTAACTACGTTAGAAGCTTCTATCTCCCTGAACACGAACCAATGCCATCTACTTATAAATCCCACTTCAAGTCAAGAGTCCCACCCCACTGTATGTCTGAAGATGTTTGTAATTGTGGACGAACAAAGGCAGACAATTCAAATACATGTCTCACTTGTCTTCTTTGCAAAGATGTCCAAGAATGTACTGAAAAACAAGAATTGTTGCCTCAGCTTGTAAGTATTTTGAAGCCTCATGTTTGCACTCTCCATGGAAATCAGTTTGCAGACAGTGTTGATTTGGAATCTCATGCCCTTTTACATAAAGATGGAAATGCATCCCCTTCAGTCACCTGGGCTACCAAGAACCCAAAGGATATGAATCTTGCAGAGCTGAAGGCAGAGCTCAAGAAAAGAAACCTCAGCATAAGCGGGAAAAAAGACATTCTTGTGAAGAGGCTAGAAAGTAGTTTGTGGGTGCATTCTGGCCCAAAATCTCTCACTAGTGCTAGCTCAAATTTTCCAGCTGATTACAGTAGTTTTGAAACTTAACGTTATGTAATATATTGCCAATACTTAAATTTTGAGTAAAAAATGAAATTATGTAATATTAACAGTAACAGTAACAGTAACAGTATAACAATAGGACATGTGAAACATTTATTTAAGATATATTACATACACTACTCTTTGAAATTATGCCTATTTGGAGTTATTTAATAAACATATTCTGCAGTTTGATAACAAATTTAAGGTTTAACTTTGAAATATCAGCTACCCTACACAGGGAAAATCAGATATCTTATACACTAAGTAATAAAAATCATGTAAAAACCTTTTAAGATCCTTTAAATTAGATTTTACATGATTATTGTACTTTTACATGGTACGTAAAAGTACAATGATCATGCAAAAACCATTTTAAAACTATGCACAACATATAAAAGTAAAACATGTAAAAGTGCTAGAGTATACGCACTTAATCCGTGAAACAAATAGTACTAATTACTACTAAATAGTGTTGAGACAATAGGAAACAAAGGAATTAGCATAATTTATCACCTATTTTGTACTATTCAGGTTTCACATATTTAGTGCGAGCACTCTATGATCGTGTAAATTTTAATTACAAGATTTTTTCATGATTTTGACATAGTGTGCAAGGTGTCTCATTTTTCCTGTACTATAAACATGCATTAATATGACAGTGTTTTGTTTCACAAATTTTTTCGCCTTATTGGATATGACTAAGTGAACAGACCAAAATCACTCTTTGGCTGCTGGTTTGAAATACTTAGACTTTTAATCATTATTGGAATATAAATTAGCATATTACTACAAACAAAGCTCAAAGGTTTACCCATTTAGCATTTTCAGATAAAAATATATTTCAATATACATAAAAAGTTGTGCACTGTCAAGACCAGTTCAACTTCAAGAGGAAACAAAAAACGAATAACAATAGGCATCCACACCATTTCCCTTTATTCACTATGTTGTAAACAATTTAAGAACCAAATGTCCTTATCCCATTTTCTCACAAAATACCAATTACATATGAACAATTTCATCTTACATGGTAACCTTGAAAAGTAGTGATTCTTATGTACAAGTGTCACTGTACATGAAGAGGAACAAAAACACAATTCTAAAACACAATTGAATCAGGTAAGTCAGTGTACTGCCATGTATGATATGTATAATGGTAACCAGAATAAGACCAAAATATTATTTGCCTTTTATGTGTACTTATGTGTCAACTATGATACCTCTTGGTAATTAACATCAGTCTTATGATTATTCAATGTTTTTCTGAAATGAAAACCTTACACCTTAGTACTTGGTTTTCTGTCAATCAAGATTACTACATCTTTGAATTCGATTCATCAGTGACTGAAGGCTTGTATCTAAAGGGTAATCGTCATGTGTGTATCTCTGTATGTAGAATGACACGGAAGCTCGCTGTGTCTTCATAGTGTAGTCAATACAAAGTGGTGATGCTTCGGAAATAACAATAATAGACCTTCCATTGTATTTAGACTCCATTTTCTTTCCCTTTAGTGATGGAATCCTCTTAAAATGTCTGCAGGCAAAAATCGGTTCTCCCGAAAATCGAGCAGGCGAAAAAATGTTTCTTCAAAGATTGCATTTTTGTTAGAGTTATGACGTGATTTAAGCCACTCTTTGAGGTGATGACATCTGAGGAATAGCCACGGCATGGCGTAAGGTGACGAAAAATAGACCGAGGAATAAATAAAGTGATTGGATTAACCAATCCTGTGGCCTTTGATCTCGTTAGCTTTGATTTAAGACTTTTGCCAAGCTCAAATAAATAGTTATCAACGAGAGGACCCACGAGTTCTAGCTTATTGCCGACAACCTCTTCCAATTGATTATCCATGTTCAGCATGCCATAACATGGCTTTCTTTTAACGCCCCTTACTTTCTTTATCCATTCACCCTCAACGGAGAATTTCATCTTTATTACTGAAGTATTCCAGAACGAACCACCCCTTTCTTCACTTGAATTAACACACCTTAAGTCAAGACAACCGGCCTCCTTCGCATTGAGTCCAGACGCCATATTTGATTACTTTTTGGGAGAAATCCGCTGGAAAATTTGAGCCCGCACGAGTGGGAGATTTTGGGCCAGAATTTGCCAGCGTGTATGTGTCCGGCAAAAATGTATTTCTGCGGAAGAAATCGTCCTGACTGTACACATACGATATAACTGTTTGAGGCATTGGTTTTTCGCTCAAAGGTCCGGTTGTACATGCAGCTACATACAAATTCTTAATACCTTTTTATTTTTTGCTCTGATAAAAGACGACTATGGACGCAAAGAAGGTCGTTTAAGTCGTGTTTGTGGAGAAATAGTAAATATTTAAGCAAAAATGGGTCCTGATTGTGGCATGACAAGCTGAATAACACTGTGTTCAACCTCGCTGTGGGAGCAGATGAAGTTATCACAATGTCGCAGGTTCAAACGGAGCTAGAAGAGGAAAAAGCCAATAATAAGGAGCTCTTTAAGGAAAACGAAGCTTTGAAATCACGATGTGAAGCTCTATACAACAAGATTCTGGATGCTGGAACTACTCAAAATATGACAAATGAGCACCTTTAAGAGGTAAACAAAGAAATTGACAATCTCGTTTCTGAAAATAAGCAGCTTCTTTCATATATAGACAGGCTTGGTCAAGATTTAAAATTTCAAAACAGTTCCTATAAGCAAATACACCAATTAGGAAAAAGACAGCAGTGTTGAAAGCTAAAAGGATTAAAGTGCTTATAAACCCTGTAGTGTATGTAATCAAGGATGGCAAAGATAATTACAATAACAACAACATATCTTTTCCGATGTCCTGCATGCTTCTCTGCCTTTCTAGCTGGGGTCTTCTGTCCACAGGGATCTGTTGTGTAAGAAGTTGAACTTCATGTTACAATCACGTGACTGCAATACTATCAAGGGCGTAGATCCGCTTAGTATT
>JANTNT010106981.1:0-11051 GCA_024752375.1 Entacmaea quadricolor
ATTCTTAAAGATTTCTTTTCTTTTCTTTTTTCTTTTCTCTTTTCTTTTCTTTTTTCTTTTCTTTTTTCTTTTCTTTTCTTTTTTCTTTTCTTTTTTCTTTTCTTTTTTCTTTTCTTTTCTTTTCTTTTCTTTTTTCTTTTCTTTTTTCTTTTCTTTTCTTTTTTCTTTTCTTTTTTCTTTTCTTTTCTTTTCTTTTCTTTTTTCTTTTCTTTTCTTTTCTTTTCTTTTTTCTTTTCTTTTCTTTTCTTTTTTCTTTTCTTTTCTTTTCTTTTCTTTTTTCTTTTCTTTTTTCTTTTCTTTTCTCTTTTCTTTTCTTTTCTTTTCTTTTCTTTTCTTTTCTTTCTTTCTTTCTTTCTTTCTTTCTTTCTCTCTCTCTCTCTCTCTCTCTCTTCCTTTCTTTCTTTCTTTCTTTCTTTCTTTCTTTCTTTCTTTCTTTCTTTCTTTAATTTCAAATTCGATAATAGATTCTCTCTAATTTATGCTAAGTTATTTCAGTAATGCAAAGGATGAAGGATGACTGTTTGAAGGTGGAAAAAAATGAATCAAAAGAAGGAAAAATAGTAAATATGGAAGTTATTAAGCTGAAGTAATGAATGGAAGATGGGAAAAATATTAATTATGAAAGGATCAACGAAAAAGATTTAAAAAAAATAGATGATAGATGGATGAATAAACTCATATGAAACTCGTGTATAATCAGGAGGGCAAAACTTATGTGAATATAGCAGTTTTTCGATAAAGAACCGCTCTGCTTTAAGCGCTATTGCCCTCTCACAGCACACAAACTGGCACAGTTGTGCATCTTTGACTTCATTTTGACCGCGCTTAAACTTTTTGAATATGGGCATGTTTTACATCAAACTATTCGGTATCTTATGTCAATTTTAATTCAACTGGTAGGTTTTTGATTGGCTTTTTTATAGCTGTCGACAGACGGTTTTGACAGTCATGTTGCGTGGATAGTGACTCAGGCCATACATTTCTTGTACGCGACCGACTATCAAAATGTTCAAATTCAGTGACCGGGGTAAAACTATGTGTATGAAGCTCAAACAACCAAAAACAATGAAAAGATATGTTAGAATTTCATTTTCCGTTTGTAGGTTTTTAATATATTAGAAAGATATGGATATTTTTTTAAATTGTGCCAAAAAAATGCCCAAAATTGCCGATTTAGCTGTGGTTTCGATGGGGGCGTGAGTATGAATTTACATTCAAGTGACCTTTTGTTAACAGTGAGTTTCATATGAATAGCAATTCTAATACAAACGAGTGCATTTTTTCAGGAAAAACGTCAATCGCTATTTTCGTAGGTAGTGGGTGTATATCAACTGATCTAAACCAAACTTCGACTCACTTCTGGATTTGTCTTTTTGATCGATACGCTCATTGACGATATCGAACAATTAGCCGGATCAGTAATCAAACCGTTTAAATATAGCAATTAATAGGGCTAATGATATGCATTAGTTTGATATAACTTTGGAATTACTGAACCCTGAAAGTCGTAACAGACAAAAATCGGCCTTGCAAGCTTTTCAACACTGGAATCCCGTAAAATATACATGCTACACAGGGTACCCATAAATACCTAGATAACTTACATAGGTTGTGATATTGAATGTATTAAAAAGCAAGCGTTTTATCGAGATCCGTCTGTATGTCTAGATTAATTTCTTTCAGCATATTATTTGTAGCTATCAAGTTTTTTTTTATTGTTATTATTTTTAATTAAAGATTATTCTTGGTTTGCAATCATTCCCATGGGAGTAAAATAACAAAAGCCATGGCGGCCATGTTGGAAGATATAACAAAAGAATCCATTGAAATTCTTTTGTAAAAATCTTCCAACATGGCCGCTATGACGTCTGTTGCAAACGAAGAGGAAGACGACTGATTTTCACATTACACAGGGATCCCGCAAATATTTCCGCAAAATGATTGAGATTAATTGATAAAAGCAGCAGTATTTACGCGACATTATAACTAAGAGCCATTTTACAGAAAACTAAATTAGGAAGCATTCATATTTTTTAGAAGCGGGGGGGTATGGGCCGGAGGAAACCCTTTTGGTGTTAAATCAAAAAATTATGCGACCCCACCCCCTACATGGTCACGGTCCCTCCCCTACATGGCAGCGTTTTCTTTTTCTTTCTTTTTTTTTTTACTGCAAGATCCCTTTTTTCAAGAAGGAAAAAAACGATGATCCCCATTTCACTACTAATCCCTAGATTCCTCTGACCCAACCCCCCTCCTAAAAAATAAATGCTTCCTTTAAACAACACAAACGCTATTACATGTAATGTATGGATATGATTATTTCTAGCTATCGTATATAGAGGAACCAGCAGACCTTGCTAAATACAAGTTCTCTGATTATTCACGTGATAACTACAGAGATGGGTCACCGTACACACACACTAGAGGAAGGCTCTTCACACCTCTCCATGACTTGAATAAAAATGAAGAAAATAGTGAGGTAATTATAATAATTTACCCTTTACCCTCCCCTCCCCTTAAACAACGATATATGACATACTCTTTACCCTCCCCTCCCATACACACACTAGAGGAAGGCTCTTCACACCATTGCATTACTTGAATGAAAATGAAAAAAATAATGAAGTAGCAATTTACCCTTTACCTTCCCCTCCCATAAAACGACGATATATTACATTATACTCTTTACCCTCCCCTCCCATACACACACTAGATATAATGAAGTAACAATTGAAATGAAGAAACAAATGAAGTACCCATTACTCTCCCCTCCCATAAAACAACGATATAGTACATTATACTCTTTACCCTCCCCTCAAAGCCTTCCAATTTTTTTTTACCCTCCCCTTCCTTACCTCAAACAGTCATCCCTCATCTTTGAAATACCATACCTTCAACTGATTGATCCATATCATATTCCCATCTTCCTTCCTTCCTTCAAAACAATGATTAATACTATAGCTTTAACATTCCTTTCCTTTAAAAGAATCATCAAACAATATACCATTGACTTTCTCTTCCCAATAATAATGATCCTCACTGCTTCATGCAATGAACTGCTTTATGTTTTCATGCGTTTTTTATTTAAAATATATTGTATTTTTTTTTAATTACCAATTTGCTTGTACTTTGAGGCTGCCTTGACTATTTTCCACGTGATTCAGAGATTTATGTTGGATTTACCTGAGGCGAAACAAGGATACATGACCGAAGAGGTAGTCTGAATGTGACATGATGTCTATTCTTGATGCCATTTCCTTGTTTTCTTTTATTTCTTTTTCACCTTCATCACCACCTCCTCCACCTCCTCAATCATCTCCTTCACCTCCTCCACCTCCTCCTTCACCTCCTCCACCTCCTCCACCTCCTCCTTCACCTCCTCCTTCACCTCCTCCACCTCCACCTCCTCCTTCATCTCCTCCTCCTCCACCTCCCCCTTCACCTTCTCCACCTCCTCCTTCACCCCCTCTTTCTCCTCCTCTTCCTCCTCTTTCACCTCCTCCTCATCATCAACCTCGTCATCCTCCTCTTCTTTTCAACTACTCCTTCAACTACTCCTCCTCTTTCACCTTCTCCACCTCCTCCTCCTTCACTCGCTCCTCCTCCTCGACCACCTCCTATTCCTCATTGTTATTTTTGTAATTTGTCTACAGGACAATGTGTTCATGAGAACAATGGAAAGAAACGCTGAGTACCGAAAGAACACTGGGACATTCAAACGCAAAATAGATTCAGTCAAGGTACTCGATTATATAACCTATTCATTATTCAAATTTTCTCTTTCCTCTTCTTTTGTTTTTTCCATCTTCCACGCCTTTCCTGGATTCTTCCCATCCACATTTTGTTTTCTGTTTTTTTTTAGCTCCCAGAGTGGAAGAGTTTGCCTCCTCTCTCGTCCATGTCAAAGCCTTCTTCAAACATCGCAAAAGTGAGGTTCATCTGCAGTTATGGGATATTCCGTCCAGATCTGAGGTACAATTAATATATTTTTTTTACAAATAATTAGGTGTCTGGGTACAGTTGTTAAAGAACCCCCTTGTTTTGTTCTATACTTTAGCATTGGTACTTTTGTTTCATACTTTACAAATTAAAAAGAACCGTGAACATCTAAAATATGTCAGGAATGTTATAATAATTTCACTAAAACGTCTAGAAGAAAATTGTTAGTTAAATCAGTATTAAAACCGAGACTTATTTACATTCTGACTAATAACCCTTTGTTCACGTTTGTGGTTTAGTAATGTTACAATTTCGAGCGCAGAGCTGGAAAACTTGTTTTTGATTGGCTGTTAAAGTTGTTTTTGATTGGCTGTTAAGCAACAAACATTCCAGAGATATTTTAGCAGGCATTTTCTACTTTAACTGTACAAAAATGTTTAACTCTCCCGAAACAAACTTTTAGCGATACCGATTGTTTGATATACATGTACTACAAGCTACTAACTTAACATGACATGAAGTATCCATCCGTTAAGACATTTTAATTTAATTGTCCCCAGGGACGAGATTTATAACCAGCTTTGTGTGCAGTTGACTGATAACCCTTCCTCTACCAGCACATCACGTGGTTGGATTCTCATGGCTTTGTGCCTTGGTTGTTTTCCTCCATCTGACAAGGTAAGGACGCAACAATCGAATACAGAGGCCGGGTTACATTTCAAAATGGCCGCCACTAGACAAGCCAGGGTTCGAATTCCTACTTCATGTAATAATGCTTTCGGTGTGTTATGCATTCGTATTCCTTCGTTTTTATATTGTTATGGGTATGAGAACTCTTACATGAAGTATTAGACAAAGAATCAATGGCGGCCATTTTGAATTACATGGGTCGCTTGCTATTCTTTTTCAGCTTATTAACATTTTTGCTCTTTCATCCAACATATCTACCATACCTTATAAAATGATGGCAAACGGCTAATATCGTATTGTATTTTTAATAGTTTCTGAATTTCTTGAGGAACTTCCTTAAACAAGGACCAGAAGGATATGGAGAATATTGTCAGAAGAGATTGAGACGAACGCTGGAAGTTGGAAATAGAAAGCTGTCCCCTTCTTTGATCGAGATGCATGTAAGATACAGTATTGAATAGGAGAGGGATACTACATGAGATGGTTTGATATAGGTGTGCTGTAGTAGAGGGTCCGGTTTTAGTACATATATAAATTCATTCATTTTCGCAGCTTGTGTTGATGTGCCTGGGTGTGTTGAGTCATCACGAACCGAGTCCTGCTGACCGACTCGCCTTGCAGAGAAAGGAAGAAAGAAAGGAAATAAAGGGATGGGAAGGGAAGGGAAGGGAAAGGAAAGGAAGAATCGTTGAAATCTGGGTTTGTTCAAAACCAAAGCGAAATTTCGAGACCAAAAACGTCGTTATTTATCTTTTTCCCATCACTTTTTCTAGGCAGCCAAAGTTGAAGGTAAAATCATGCTGCCTGTTACAACGATGGATGGAAAAACCGAAAAGTACGAGGTGGACTCTTCGACTACTTGTGAGGAACTTCTCCACCAGTTGGTGGAGAAACTCGGCATAAAGAGTTTGTTTGGATTCTCTGTTTTCGCCAAAGTTTTCAACGAGGTGAACTTAGCTAAAATATCTTCTTCTTTTCTTGAGTCTGAGTATTTTTGTCTTCGCACTAATAAAACGAATTCGATAGGTTCTAGGCGAATATAAATCCAAATACAAAACTGGAAGGTCAATTGCTGTTTACTTATCTAGTCCAACTAGAACTACTGAAATTTGTTCGAGCCAATTTCTCACAAGGTCTCTTTTCCTAGTTCTGACAGAAAACTAAAGAAGACTAACTAAAAGTGCTAGCCATTTTGCTGTGCACATGCGCTCAAATCTCTCCAAAAATGGATCAGAAAATGAATTATTGACCAAACATTGCTGCTCTTTCATTAATAGGCCTTTTGCATTATGACGTCGTTTACTACCAAGACCAGGATACTTTGCTCACTTTCTTTTGTTATATAATTAGTACCAATTGTCTTACTATTCCCATAAGGGAATAAAAATCTGAATAACAAAGAAAAAATACAAAGCATCCTGGTCTTGTTAGTAAAATGATGCTATCATGCAAAAGGTCTATTGTGGAATTATAAAGAACTGAAATAGTGTATGTTGTTGTCAGGTTTTCAACTGGGGATGCGGAGAAGAGAGTGTCATGGATATCATTTCACTTTGTGAGCAGTACGGAATACACAAGGTAATACATTAAACTTGATGTTACACTGCGACTACTATAACCACGGTCACTTAGACAACGAGAACCATTCAAGATTTAGAGGGAAAACTTGAGCCGATCTTGAAGGTTTTATTCCCACGGTTTTTTGATAACTTCAAAGTTGTTTGCCAGACATTATTCAGTTTTTTTAACTTGCTCCTGATTGGCTAGAGTTTGCTTAAGTTGGAATTCATTGTTTTCATATTGTTTTCATTCTAAATCTTGATTTGTTCTCGTTGTCAAGGTATTCCCGATTATAGTAGTCGTACAATGCAAGTGTTATTTTGATGGCGATGACGAAATGATAATGATGATGTAAAAGAGATCATGGCAACGATGACGGTATTGATGATGTCAATTTTAATTACTGATGATGAGAATGACGAGGATGATACTTGGTTTGCTCAGTTGTTGAACATTGGCTATGCTATGCGGGTAGTTGTGGTTCAAGTCCCGGCTTGACCAACACTCAGGGTCTTATATTAAAATAATAAAGAGAAAATGCTGCCCTTGTAATTACACCTACAAACAGTTAGACCTTCATGTCTTCTCGGATAAGGATTTTAAACCGTAGGCCCTGTCTCATGATCACATCCCGTCCTTCACCCAGTTCAATAGCCTATTCCAATTAAAGACATAATCTACTAACGTACTGCTGCGCGACTGCCAGTGGCTCCTTAAGATGAAAGTCCTCCACTTATCGTGAATTCCACTGAGACTGTGAAATGCGCTATATGCAGAGTACATTATCGTCCTCAACGTTCTCATCGTCATCATCTTCATCAACATCATCACCCTCATTTATGTACTTCGTAAAAAGTGATATAACAACAATATAATTCTATAACAATAATATCAAAAGTGATATAACAATAATATAATTCTAATTTTAGCATCTACCCGAGTCAGAAAATAGCAGCAACTGGAGTATCTTCGTTCGCAAAGACATTTTTTTGTCAAGTCACAAACCATCAATGGACCCGGTAGAAAATAACTTGGTCTACTCACAAATCGTTGGTGGCATGGCGATTGGCGAGTACGTCTGTGACACGGTGAGGATACAACAGATCAGCAATTAACACGTATATTTCAATGAAACTGTGGTCTTATTACAGATAAAAGAAGAAACATTTTCAGTTTGTCTCAATGTTGTCTACTTTAAAAGCATTTTGAATAAACTTGTTTATTTAGAAGGTCAAGAAAAGTGGGAGGGGGATGATCGAGGCTCTGGTGCGCTATCGAGAATTCTTGCGGACTCCATCCTCTCTTCCAGAATATTTGGGAATCTAGATTCTTAGAAATGCAATGTCCAGCGTTCGTTATAGATACTGTAGTTCATCAGGAACAACACTTTCCGGAATTATTGACATCTTGTTCTTGTTTTAAACCTATATGAGAGAAACATTTTGAACATTTTATACGTGTGCTTTTACTTTTCTGGAAATTCTAATTCGATTTGTTAGTTCGCCGTTCTCCGACTGAGATCAGCCTCGTAGACTTCAAAACAGTACCTTCTTCCGCGAAATTCTGCCGAGAATAAACGTACAAGGACCGAGAGGGATTGCAGGTTCCCGACTGAACGTTTATCCTCGGCGGAGTTTATTAGCCTCGTGGTTGTTTAAGGGAATTGATCTTTTTCTTTTTTGAGGGAAGACTGGGGAAGTGGGACGATAAAAAATAATTCATTGAATTTTTATTTCATATCGTAGAATGAAGAATTAGCAGACTTCTTGTCCATGCGATATTACATTGAACACGGGAAGGATTTCGATAACACTCTTGCAGGCAAAATGTTGGAGCAATCTGTTCCTGAGAGTTTTCTGGAGACACATGAAGAGATGGAACTGGTTAACCTGATAAGAGATACCTTTAACGCGGTAAGTTTTGCAGACTGAGAAGTTACTGTGTAACTTCACGAGCAGTGAAATCGTGCTATATTGGGTCCGTAGTGTACCGTAATTCTTCCGCAAAACGAAATTCTGCTTATATCTATTCTTGGTTTTCACCCATTCCTAAGGGAATAAAAAAACAAAGGCATGGCAGCCATGTTGGAGTACATAACAGTAGAGGCTAATGAGAAATCTTTTGTTAGCTGTGCACCAACATGGCGGCTGTGACGTCACGTGAAAACCAAGAATAGAACTTTACTCAATGGATTGGTTATTGATGCTTCTATGCTGGTGTCTTTATTTGATCTCGCTCCTTTTGTGTTGTTGCTGTTGCTGTGGCTGCTGTTGTTGTGGCTACTGTTGGGGTTTTGTTAATTTCGTTTTTGCTGCTGCTGTTGCTGTTGCTATTCTCGTTATAGTTATATTACTGCTATTTCCAGTTGAGCGCGCCGTATTTGACAGGGTCGAACAACTTTCAAACTCATCAGTTGCCACGCTTCAAACAGTTTCTTTCGGCACGTGAACTTGTTCGAGACTGCTCTTCAACTTGAATTTGAAAACAAGTGGAAGATTGTTTTGCAGTTCGTATACGAGTGGAAGTCGGAGCAGATATTAAACTTAGAGAACTTGGAAAAACTTGTGAGACTGGAAAAAACCTTTGATTCGGATTCAAGAAGAGTAATAACGAAATCAAAAGGGAGGCAAAAACAGTCTTTCACTTGCTTTCAAAGTCAAGTTCACACACCGTTTCGAACAAGTTCGCGCGCCGAAAGATTGTATTTGTCGACTGCCAAACTATACAGTTCGAGCGTGGGAACTTACGAGTTTGAAAGTTTTTCGACGCAGTCAAAAACGGCGCGCGGCGCGCTAAATAGCATTGTATCTAATGTGAGATCTGGACCTGACTATCATTGTTTACACTTATTTCAGTCCACAACCATACGAACTGCCGCTTCACCTGACGTCGTCAAACAGGAAGTAGTTGCCTTAGGCAAGTCAAAATGGTCACGTGAATTCTCCAGGATGTACAACGCCATCTTTGTCTCAGGGCCCAAGATCCCAAAGGGTCAAGTCAAAGTTTTCATGTACAGCAAGGGAATCAATTTTCTCTCTTTCAAAAAGGACAAAGGAGCTTTCTTCTTGAGCTTGCACTTTGATCACGTGGCCAACATTACTAATGACAGGTATAGATAGCTTGGTTAAGGCCAGTACTGACCACTCCCCTCTGTGGTAGATCTTGTCATAAGTCTTCTTGTGACGTCAACTAAGGAAAATGATACCAGGGTGGATCAAGGATTTTTTAAGGGGGTTGACTTATATGGCAAAGTACGTGCGCGTCAATACCACAGGAAACCCATAAAAGGCGGGAAATGGCGGGAATGCACTCCTAAGACCCAATTGGCTAGCCCTAACCCTGACTACATAGAGAACGAAAAGCATTCTATTGTTTATATTTTCCAATCAAAAGAGCCCTTTATAAGCTGCGGAACACCTTGTGAAAAAAATAGTACTTGATGGTACTTGACTCATTCGAGTACTAACCCGCATGAGTCAAATTTAATGGACTAGTCACTCGATGTGTAGACATAGATGTGGCTGTTTTATAATGATTTTGTGTTTAATTTTGAAGCGATGTTTTTGTGCAAGTGCGCGAAGAATTATTTTGTCTTTTGACAACACAGACACTCATATTTCAACCGTTCATCGTTAATTTTATCTTCATTTAATTATCCAAATTCTTATAATATACATTTTAGAATTATTATCATTTCCTTAATATGCATGAAATATTGTTTCTAGAACCCATTTTCAAAGTCCTGGATCCTCCATGGCTGTGGTCAGTTTTTGTTGGAAAGGCAATGTTTACAAATAGTACGACCTGCATAAATCAATCAGTTGTGTTTTCGCTGTCAAAGTTCCTAATATTATTAATATATTATTGTTTATTTTAGCCCGAAGCACGTAAAAAACGCCGACACCACATCGTTTGTGTCGTTCCAAAAGTACGATAAGACAAACTACATTCTCAAGTCAAACGGCGCCTTGGAGATGAAGAAGATTGGCAACATACTTCTGGACGATTATCGAAAAGGCGAACCATTGTACCAGATCACAGGATAGGGGAGGAGAGGGACAGTAATAATATCACACCAATTAAATATCGTTCACGAGACTGCAAGGCAGTACGTAAATTATAACTCGTACATAAATTATAACTCGTACATAATCACCGCGTAATGTAACATAGGGGACAAACCTGGGGTCTCTTCACCCCAGTCCGTACTCCCATGGGATCTGACAAAATACCAGTAGTATATGACGTAATCTGGGTCTTTTCTAGAAGAGCAAACATCCTAGCCGATAATCCCATAGGATCTGGCAGAATTTAAGTTTGACGTCATAAAAACATTCCCGTATGACGTCATTGTTGGTATTTCTAGAATATAACGTCATCATATGTCTCATTAAATAGCAAACATGGTGCATTGTGGTCTAGCTTCTTTTGAAACAAATTTTGTATGCGATGCCCTTATATGGTGTTGCTTGCATCAAAACTAGATCCGAATATAAAGAAGTTAGGCCGTTGCTTAATAGTCTTATTTTTTAAGTTAAATCAAATTACTATTTTTATTATAGATAATGCTAGCTTTAAATTCGTTAATGTAGTGTAAAATGTTTTTGGTTTTCCCGTGAAAGACAAGGAATGTTGCTAGATACAATTTTAATCAAGATTGTCAGTAATACATTATGAACAATATGATCTGAGTATTCAACGTGCAAAACTAATTGTCGCTTGTCCCGCTTATGCGGTGCACTTATTGTTCGACCACTAGCTGTAACTTAACTCCTACACTAACCAAAAACGGGAGAGCCTACATAGCAAGCAGTTGATGTAATATATGCGTACAAATACAATGAATAACACATAATACAATA
>JANTNT010107092.1:0-11051 GCA_024752375.1 Entacmaea quadricolor
AACCACATTTCAAAAGTTAAACTCGAAATTACTCTACACTTTTTACTCTATATTCAATCCTCGCAATAGAAATTTAATTGAACAACCTTAAAACTAGTACATCAAATTTCATATAAAGTGACCCCTGTGCACAAAAGCAAGTAGGGAACCATGATATCTTTACTTTCAGTCTTGAAAACCGCCGCCTGGTTAGCTCAGTTGGTGAAGCGCCGGTCTGTTGTGCGGGATGTCATGATTTGAGTCACGACCGGACCAACACTCAGGGACTTAAAATAACTGAGGAGAAGGTGCTGCCTTCGTAATAATATATGCAAATGGCTGGACTTTCACGTGGCTCGGATGACCACGTTAATGGCGGTCCCGCGCATTTGAGTATATTTATAAAGAATTTGCGCGTTATGAATGTTAAACATTGCCAAACATCAAAATTAACTAAACTCCATTTGTTTCACCCAATAAGTACACGACTTAGCACTCTAGTTCGTTAGGGACCAGAGTGAAAACAGTTATCACGTGATTGTGTTGCTTTTCGGAGCGCAATTTTCACGTCATAGTTTGCCACTTAGCAGAAACAGTTACTTTTAAGGTTTTTGAAAAAAATCCTTTGTTCCTGGTTATTATCACGCTGTCCCCGAAGATTGCGTGAAACAGCTGTATTAACAATACAACTAGAATCTTGTGCCAAGCGTTCACTGTTCCCATGTACCTGTGGACATGAGTGTTTATGCACTCTGTGCATTTTGGGGTTTACCTCAGCACCGCGGAGAGGGGGACTGGGAACTATAGCCCTCCCCAATAATTCGCGCCATTTTGATTTTCTTATTATTATTTAGGGTGTAAATTTTAGACCCCCCCTTCCCAATCCAGATACCCTAATCTAATAAGCTCCTTATATTCAAAACCCACTCCGTGGTCCTTGTACCTTGAAGTAAAAGATCACAGGAGCTAGAAACATTTACAAAAGGTTCTTTCTGACGTCAGTTGTAACGTTTTTACACCTGGATGAGCCACATTTTGTACTAGACTTGCATTTTGCTGTCACTATGAGTAAAGTTTTAGAAAAAAGATATACACTCTATTAGTAACTGAGAAGTTACAGACAATCCTTGTAGTTTAACAACAAAATAGTTACAGATTGGATTAAAGCACCAAATTTGGCCTTTCCTCTGGTATAGTGTAGAGCACCCCAAAACTCGAATGTCTTGACACCCCTTCTGAAATCATTACTTACATCGAAACAAACATCGATATATCTTTGCCAAATTTGGTGCTTTTGGCATTAAATGATATATTATTAGTGTTATTTGTATATTGTCTCGTCTCTTGTAGCAAATTTTGCTTTTCAACTTGTGTCCTTCGTACGGATGATGTGATGTCGCTTTAATACGGATAGTCAATATTCCTTCTCTTACGCTTAAACAGAAAGATTCCGTCTTTAGCGATGAAAATAAAATGCTGTAAATTAAATTGTATGTGCACAACGTAAATTAGTAATTTCTAAGCAGTTTTTCAGTGCTCAGTTGCCAATCAAATAGGCCTCGATGCTCCCGAAGAAGAATTTCGATTTTACACTGCAATCTGAAATAATTTACTAGTATAGTGGTAACTACTTCATGTATGCCTCGTTCTATTGTCCTGACTTAGTTTCTTTGTTTCTTTTGAAAAGAAACAAAGCCAGGACAATAGAACGAGGCATACATGAAGTAGTTACCCTGCTGATGAACGTTCGAAACGCGCCCATGAGCTCGCGCGCGCACGAATACCGCTGAGTTTCCATGACGACATTAGAAAATTTTATAAGGGACCATTGGCGTTTTCAACTTCAAGAGTGCAAAACCATAAAATTTTGCACGGGACTCTATACTTTAAATAAGCTTAATTGAAAAAACATTTAAAAATCTACGTTATATCCGATTTTTAAAAAAAGTTTAAATCAGAAACGCATGAAAAAATCGATTTTTGTAGAGATTTTTGTTCGAATGACGTGGATTTTTGACAGGACAGAAAGGACGAAATATAAAAAAGTCAAGGTATTTCTTTGTCTTTATATTAAAGATGTACATGTTATATTGTATAATGATTCACTAGCCGGCATTTGTACAAAAAAATTTCTGGAAAGTACTACTGTCTTATGAGTTATAATTTTTTTCTATTTACGTCCGGTTGCACAATTTTTGCTTCGAAAAATCGTGCGTTGGCCTCCATAAAATTCTGATTATCTCGAAAACAAGCTCGGGACACCCCATTTTTCTTTTCATATTTGGAATCAGCATTAAATTTGACTTCGCATAATTGTCGTTTAAGAAAAAGTTTAAATCAATTTCCATGCGTAGGCAGTCACCTTAAAACAGCTGTGAATCTAAACAAAAAAATTCAAAATTGTTTTTCAAGTTCTGGACTCCTTGAAAGTTGATTTTAGCTGAAATAATTGTTTAATAGCCTTTCACGAGACCTGAAGAATTGCCAATGCAAAGATAAAGTGCTCTTGGAGGCAGCTAAAAACAAAAAGAAAAAAATCTAACGAAATGAACAGAAAGGAATATTGAAAAAAAATTTTTTTTTTATCAATCTTAATCCCACTTGTATGCGCCGTGCTGACTTCGACCCTTTTTTGCATTACATTATCCCCCTCCCCTCCCCCTTTATTTGTAGATTCTAAATTTATTTCCGTAATATTCCGAGCCTATGATTTTTTTAAACTACAATCTAACATAATCAAGGGACAGAAAAGAGCGAAAGAACTTCAAATATTAACAAACTCCTGTTAATAAATCCACTTGTAAACTCGAAAGGACAATACCATAGAGTCACTAGGTTAATTCACTCTACCAAGAGACAATGTGACGCCAGTACTCGTTCTTTAGTTCCTTCGAGGCAATATTAATTAGGTCTCTAGCTGTTCTCTCACCAAGTTATAATCTTGAAAGTCGATTCTACTTGTATCGATAAACAATCAACGTTTTGATATGGTTGCCTAATCGTCTGGTAAAAGTATATACCAAGAGTTTATGACGTACAGACTCGCCGGCGATGGGAAAGCCAGTAGTTATGAATAGATTTATACGAAAGTATTTCTACAACGGTAACCGCAAATGCATTAGAATCTCTTGGCCTCCAAAAGAAAGAAAAATCGCGAGGGAGACCAGTATTCTAAATGACAAATATATTTGCTTCGATTAGTTTCGACCGATCGTGATAACCCAGAGGGCATATTTGTTAGAAACTCTCTGGCTGCAATTGGGTTCATTTAAGGTATTACATCTCTAACAATGCTGAAATGCCTGCAGTCATTTTATTCGTTTGTTTTGCGACCTTTTCAGCTTTCTTTTTAGTAAAATTTCCAATGGGTCGATCCTTAACTTTCCTTGTCGTACTGTCCCTTTCGATATTTTCAATTCTCATTCAGTTTAACGTAGTTAAATTATCTGAAAGTGCAAAGATAATTTCGAAAGCCTTCTGTAGGGGTTGGGAAGAGGGAACTGAAGGGGAAGAACTCGAAATGAATTTTATTAATTAAGATATAATCTAAAAACGTATAAACTGGATGTTTTCGCAAACAGTTAACTTAAGAAGGCAGCTAGTCACAATTGAGGAGGGCGAAAAAGTCGTAACAACATAATAAATATATACACCCTGTGACTGATGTAATTATATTATTGAAGAAGTTAAACCATTAATAAATTCATATATATTACTAGGTTCCTAATGCTTTGAAAACTATAAGAAATGATTCCTGCTCAGTACCAAAATAAAATCAATATTTCGAATGTCAGTCAAAAAAATTAATAGTCTTTCGCCAGAAATAAATTAGTAATTCAAATTTACCATGTTGAGAATAACGCAAAATCAACAAAAAAAATCACAAGGTGCTTTTTCGTTTGCAGTGATAAGGCACATAAATCAATCTGGAGAGCTAGAACTTTCTACCAATAAAACGATTTTGTATAATACGAAGTCTTCTCATACACCCGACATGAACCGTGATCATTACCAAGAGACAATATGGTCTACTGTTATTATACATAATGCTTATGCCCTACTTAATTGGGATTGCTTGATAAATGACAGTCCAGACTAATAGAAACCCTTTTCTAGTATAAAACAGACTATTTGCATAATTTTATCCCCATACCTGTTTTAAGTTTCGCCTGCTTTCCCACGCAGAAAATTTTAACCTCTTAATTTACAGGAAAGACATTAGGAAATAAAAAGAAAGACTAGTGTCTTAAAAACTTTCTTGCCTTGTCATTACCAGATAAGTAGTCTGAACGTTTGAGACCTCGTTTCACATAGAAAAAGGTATAAAAACCATTTTGAATTTTTTATTAGTTATTAGGGCGAAATAAGTGCTATCTGAAAGTTTAGCCCCCAAATCCAATAAGCCAGATACCCTAATCTAATTAGCCCCCCCCCCTCCCCCAATCTAAAGTCGATCCGCGGTCCTTGTAGTGATGCCAGTTGATATGCCTGGTCCCTGTTGAGTTCGGGACTGCGATGATGGATGTGGAGCGTTTCCCATATCTTTTCTTGATTTGCAGTATTTCTCTTGTCCGATGATTTTGACGTCGGGCCATCCGATGTTATGATTATTGCTGTTAGCATGGTCTGATAATGCTGACTTTGAGTCCCCTGCATTTACCGATTTGGTATGTTCTTTTATTCTTACTCCGAGTCTACGACCAGTTTCACCAACATATTCCGCGTTACAGTCCTTACAATGAATGCTGTAGTAAATCACACCGCATTTGCGGTCGTCACTAATGCTTCAAACCATTGTACACACTCCGTCGGCATCTTGTACATGTGAAAGACCGCATTAGTCCCAGCAAAAGAACCTTCCTTCATCTATATTTTGTGGTTCTTCCTCTAGACTGAATTATTCATAGTACCTACCTCTAATTCTCCTTACATAATCTTTTACTTGAGCAATCCATTTCACATGCGCTTGATCGTATCTTTTATAAAAGGATTTGCAAATTTCCCTAGTAATTTAAATATAGCCTGGGTTGTATCTATTTGTTCTTTATGTTCCTTTATTTATTTTTACATTTATTTATTCATTCGCTTTACAATATTTTATTACCGGTTAGAAATGAGTCATAACTACTTACTGTACATTTTTAAAGTTTGGAATTTAAATCAATACAGATCACTCTGGAATGAAATGTTTTTTGTTATAATTCAGTGCATGTCAGTAATATCTGTATAACAGTTGTATATATAGATCAGCAAAGCTATTTGGAGATGGTAAATACTATCAATTTTTATTTGTGAGTTGAATTTTAACAGTGTCGTTTTCGAGTATAGATTTAACGAGCCGAGTTTTGATTGAAGACGTGAAACTTCATTTAAGTTTATGTGCTTCAGTATAGCATAGCCACAGTCGTTGAGTGTTAGTTACAGACATGTCTCGCACTCTGTGACGGACATATTCAAAGCGTTTCTGACTGTATTGTTTTGAACAGAACAAAGCATGGTCTCCGAGTTAAGCTTGTTTCTGCGAGATTCCATTCTCGATCGGCTTCTAGTGGTCAACTGGTTCTTCAGCCCTCGGCGAAAGTTCTTAATGAAAATAAAATAAACACAAGGGTTTATGGCGGTATTGAAGTAGCATAAAAACTGTACGACAAAAATAATAGAACCCCAAGCACAGAACGCTGGCTCTCGCCAATCCCAGACAAACGTTAGTAGGAAAAGAATTATGTTATAAGGACCCCAGCAAAGTCCAAAGATGAAAACGATGAGGAATGACATGAGCGTAAGTCGTTTTGAAGTCTTCTGTCTAGCTCGACTTGCTGTAGAGTACTTGTTTTGGATGAAATCTGGCGTCTTTGTCTTAATTAATATTATCGTGTATAAAACTGTAAGAACTATGAATGGAATAATGAGGAAACAAATCGAAAGTAGCATGCCATAAATCTTCGTAGCTTTGGTGTGCGTATCAGGAATACTACTCCAACTTAAAATGCAATACTGCCGCTGCCCTTCATATGGAATGACTTGAAAGGCATAGAAATAAGGAGAACAAAAACCCATAGAAATTATCCAAGTCAGTGCCAAAAGTGCGTACCGACGTTTAGCATTCATTAGAGTTACGCGAAGTGGAAAAACAACGGCCAGAAATCTGTCCACTGTCATGAATATAAGACTCATAATGGATATCGCTGAAGAGATATCTGTAAGAAAATGCACCATTTTACACATAAACTCGCCAAAGGGACCTTCCAGGAGCCAAGCTACGTCCCCTCTAGCTAGTTCCACTAGCGCCTTTGGGATAGCAACTACTGGAATGAATATATCTGACACCGCAATGTTGAGGATGAAGAAATTAATTGTGCGACGAAGGTTTCTGTTCCTGTAGACTACGATTATTACCAGTAAGTTTCCAAACAATGATATCACCAGGATAACTGACAAGGAAAACATCTTGGCGATTCGGTCTGCTTCAGTAAAAGGTGGGCAGCCATATTCATGGAAGCCGGTCCAAATTGATTCATTTGGATTAGTGACATTTCCTGAAGAATTCATTTCTTGTAATACCCGTTTGACTCCTTTTCTTTTGGTAAGTTCTTGTGTAGATTCTTATAGTAGTCTTTTTTTGTTCAAGATATCTTTTTTATATCTATACATATGTATTCGTTTTCGTCTATTCTAAATTATTACACCTTCAATACCACCTGATGGCTAGCTGGTGTCTTCCCAACGTTCAATTACATCTGAATCCACTCCTTTGATCTTGCCGTTCCTCTATTGGCGATAATTCAGCCGTACGAGTAATAAGAATTGAAGAATATCTGCAAACAATTGCAACGTGATGAATAGCTCATTACATAATCAGAGTCTGATTATAAACCTGCCACTCGTAGCAACGTGTTTACCCGAGTAAATGTCATTGGCAATGTATCCATTAGAAGCCGCAAAACTAATAAATATATAGTAAAACTAACCAAAAATCAAGTTTTTGTCGATTAAAATCCAAACTATTAATCAACTTACCTGAGTGTTTTCCAACAAATAGGAGTCTCGATATAGTTCAGTCAAAGTCCTACAGATCTGGTCGACAACTTGAACTTCCTCCTTCAGTACGCTTCTAATATAGTTCTTTTACTTCGCCGTCATCCTACGCTTGCCACTAAGCGGGAACTGTTTCATTACTTGAACCAAAACTCACTCATAAGTCCTGTTTAAATATTTAATGTAAACGATATTTAGACATACAAAGCTAACACTTCGGAAAACGATAAAAAACATCAAGCATTCATAATAAATTAAATTAAAGACTGATGCGTCGAAAGTGTCCTTCTGTTTGCTTAGTCTTGATTAATAATGGAATGATAATCGTAATATGCTGGAGGCTAGTTTTTTGAAAAACTCACGAGATTGAAAAAAAATTGGTTTCTATCTTAAAATTTGTTACTCGGATAAACTAACAAAAGCTTGTGGATTCTAATTCAAGCTAATACGTTAATGCTTTGTCTAAAAGTGCGGCAAACCTTTAAAAATGTTCCGAATAGTAGGTTTAGTAGTGGTTTGCGTGGCATAGTAGTGAGATTCGCTCGCCCAGTTCAGGAAATATTTCCGGCGTATCGGGACCAATATTGACCGTTTCCTCCGCATTGCGCACGCATCAAAATCTTTAAAACTAGGCGGGTCACGGAGTCAAAACTGGTTTTGGAGATGAAAAAATGTAAGTAATTCTTGGTAAACTTCAACAGAATGAATAAAAACATTTTCCTTGAATATTGTGGCATAATCTCTTCAATTTTTCCCTTTTTTTTCGATTTTTTTGGCCCATCAAGTTTTGATTCGCACGCAAACCTTAAAGGTCTATAAAACTGTTTATTGGTACACTCTCTTGTTCCGAAACCTCTCCGCAAGGATCAACAATTCTAAATTTTAATTGAATTTCCAATTTCAATTTCGTGGATCAACATGACTTTCTAGAAATGCTACCAACTGTTAATTGATTGTTCGTTTGATCGAGCCACATCTCAAAAAGATGCGCCTCGCATAGCAAGTTGGACCAAGAACCAAGCAGAATAAATAGGAATGTCATAGAATCTACGTTTATCAAAATATTCTTTGATAATAGTAAAAGGCCTAGTGTCTTGACAACAGTTAACCGAGCATAATCCAAAATATTGCTGGTATGGAAGGGCTGTTATTTGTAAACAAAAGCATCGTTGAAATGTTTTTTTCCAAAAAATTTCAAAGTCAGAAAGGAAAATCAATTAAAAGAAAATACGTTGAAATACAAATATTTTATTTAAAAAGTAGGCTTTTTCTGAATAACTGAAAGGCTTCAATTTTGTTAAATCTTTAATGGTATCGCCACAATATGACAGATATATCTCATTTGCAACCAGGTTTAATTAATAAAGAAACAAAGTCCAAATATCAATTTAGAACTTATCATTATTGAAGACCAACATTTGCATTCTTCAATTAACAAAAATGACCACAATATAAATTATGTTTTACATCTCTATCAAGATTGGATTAGCTTTTTCCTTAGTTTGGTTGAGGAGAAATAATGACTTACAAAAACGGTTAATCAAGGTTTTAGTTGCCTATCAAGCTGATGTATGCCAGAACGACCTACCGTCAAAATTTAGAAGTGTATTCTAATGTGAACGAGAAACGGGAGAAGATATCATGAATACTCAGGAAGGTCTGTCACTGTTCACAATTTTTGATGGTTTTATGGTTTGGATCAATGAATACTAATAGCGATTAAGAAGACCTGAAGGCCAGCCTCACAGCTGGAAATTGACAACATTTTTCTATTCATGTGGATTTTTCTTTGAAAGTCGACTTCACCGTGCTTGGGCTACCAATGAAAATTGGGTTCTACAAGTTTAAATCGATATATTCATTTATAGATCCAAGAGGAAAAGTTAACGAGTTAACTGGATAAAAATAAGTAGAGACGCTATCCAAATTTGAAATTGTGATTAAAAGAAAGAAACATAACGTTCATTAAAAAAGTCTGGAATCAGGCGGACATGAAATAAAAGCACAAATTCATAAGTTTGATTTTTCGGGAAGAAAGAGCTTTTATTAAAAAAAAATTTTAACCCAAAAGCTTGCAGTTTAATTCTACCGTTGCTGAAAAAAGGGAACTCGGAATATACTATAAGCTATCGGATGATTTACATGACCATAGAAATTTTATATATTCTTGCCATTCGCTTTACTATTTTTCTGGTAATCTGAAATCTTCTGACTAACTTTTGACCTCGGAGTTTGCTGTGAAATTATATATATATAAATATATATAAATATAATAGCGAGCACACAGATATGGGCGTTAACTGAATGCAGAGCAACTCAACTTGCTTTCAGTTCTCAACAACATTCAAACTGAAATGAGTTAAATCTAAACCTTATACATTATTCGTTAGATATTTTAAAATCGAAACCGACTCACCATTCGATGAAGGAGACTGAAAGAGAAAGTATACGATCATGAGGCCGACTGAAGCATCTGATGGTATTAGAGTAGATCTGATGATTTAATGCTTGTGCAATTTAGCGGCCAAACCATTCAAGTTCTTATTAGAAGAACTTATACAAATCCTTAAGTTGAATTTATTTTTAATTGCGCCCAAACCTCACTCAACTACTTCAAATTTTGAATTAGCGTTATTTAGTGCCAGATTGAAGACGAAGGCGCCTAGTCATTACCAATTGCATCCGGTATCTCGCAGACCCGTTGGCTTATCGCTGTCGGAATAAGCCAAATGTATATTATATCAAAAAGAAATTAGCCCTTTAGCTTATTAAGACAGCAGCTGTAGTATCTAAAGAATTAATATATTTTTAATATACAGCACTGGGTTATATAGAGAAATCTCTTTGGAATGTACTAGTCGTCTTATTGCTTACCTTGTTAACTGTCGTTCCAGGTATAGGAATGCTAAGAGATAGTTCACTCGACCAGGAATCGAAAAACTGATAGGGTTGCTTTTCATCGTTTCATAAGCACACCAACCATGTTTGTCGTTTCGCCGGTCTAAATCTAATGGCCACTGCTGCGAAATTAATCAGTTAAAAACAAAAATTGTTCAACTAAGGATTGATGCTGAGGTGGGCTTGAAACTAAGCACGCAGTGGTTATAACGCTTCAATTATAAGGCAAATACCAACCCTTTTCTTTAGAGATTTTTTAGAATAATAAAAATAAACAAAAGGAAAAAGAATTACTGACGTTTAAAATCTAGTAGAAATCAGAAGTCAGCTCTGCGGGTTTCAATCTCAGAGCTTTACAATAGAGCGCGGGTTGCGATCCACCTTGGGCTATAGAGAGTAGGCGGTGAAAGATTAACTTAGCCCTTGTGCGTGACTACTCTCGAATCAAGAGACAATCTGAAAAGATTAAGCCGTCCGCTGAGAGACTAAAAAGACCATATCGTTGAAAATAATTATGACATTTCGTCATTTATTACATGAAATGGATAAGATTAACTTAATACAATCACTTTATGATATACAGTACTTTTAAGGTACTTAAAGAAGAAAAGTAAAAAATTGAAAAAATAAATGGCAAGGGCTCTCCTATATTAACTAACTGATAAGCTTTTGTCTTTTGCGAAATCCTATTTATTGACCTGCGTCGTTTCGGCAAGCGATTTACTCGTTCTAAAGCTAAGTCCATCTCGTAAGGAAGAGTTAATAATAGAGATGACAAAGTTTAACTGGTTTTAAATGAAAGATGTAACTTAACTTTTTTTTTGACGAAGATCCGACTGAAATATACCGATATTTGATTAGCTTTTGAAAGACTTGTAAAAGGTTAACGAGTATTAGACCTGATCTTTTTTTTTCCCCACTAAGCGACTAAAGAAATGGATTAAATTGGCTATAGTGGTTCAATAGTGCATGGTGATCTTATAGTGTTTCTATCTAAATTATTCATTTGGTCAAGTTTTAAACCACGCGAGTCAGAATTAACTCGTTAGGGAGCGGTCATTAATTACTGGGGTGGGGGGGTGGGGGGGGGGGCGGGGTTTTTGGGGCGCGGGTTTTTTGGGGGCCACATTTTTTTGGCG
>JANTNT010107314.1:0-11048 GCA_024752375.1 Entacmaea quadricolor
CAAAAATTCATTTAGATATGATCTAATGCGCTTTACATAACCATGAAGAAATACTTAAATGAACATAAATATGAATTCAAATTATTTATAGATATAAAAATTAAATTTAAATACAATAACCTAAGATATATGCTAAAATAACTTTAAAAATAATGAAATCTATCCTAACTAATAAATTTATATATACTATGTAGATAAAAATAAATTATCATAGACGACGTTCTTTATTATATTAATAAATCTATATTATTGGTGGGCAATTTTAAAAAGATATGTCTTAAGCAATTTCTTAAATTTATTGATTGATGATTCATCTCTTATGTTTCGTGGAAGAGTATTCCACAAGAAAGGAACTGCCACCTCAAAAGCTCTGTCTCAGGATTTTCGTTTAGTTACAGTATAATATTATTAGTTACAGTTATAATAATAGTAATAATAATAATAATAATAATAATAATAATAATAATAATAATAATAATAATATAGTTTATTCAAACCCATTGCAGTTATCAAACTGAATTGCAGGTTGAGTGTGTGAGAGAAATATGTATTAAATCTATAACAGCATAATGAATACAATACAATGTTCAATGCTGTGTGAAATACAAACATAGAGCGGATTTCGTATGACTGTGAAAAAACACGGTACACGACACGGTCACGGCACGGATTCCTCCAATCATACAAGGCGAAACAATTCAAGTCAATGTGTCACATCCTGGAACACTCAAATGGCTTCTTTTGCAAGCCAATCGCAAGGTGCGCGCGCCAATTCTCATCCAATCACATTGCTTTCACATGTCAGTGTGTCAGGGCACGGCACGGCATGACACGGCCGTGTTGACACTTGCTTACGCAAGAAACCTTCATAATCAAAATGTGGTGTTCACGGCACGGCACGTTCAAGACGTACTTTTTTCACAGTCATACAAAATCTGCTCTACGTGTATTAATACAGTTATTTGGGTTGATATTTAACATTGACAAATTGAGTGAATACTGGGCTCAGAGGAGGATCCAGGTGTATCCCAGAATACATTGCGTTTCATACTGTATTATCATTAAGCATGACATCACTATTATCTTGCCGTCAGTAATAAAGCACAAGGGGTTCTAAAGGCTAGTTATGATCTGACTGAGTATTCAACTTATTTGAAAGAGATACTAAATTATAGGTTCATTATCTTTGAACATGATTACCCAGATGAGGTTGTAATAGAATGTCTTGTTCAGGTTTTATATTAAAAAATATATTTTGAATTTATAAGAAAAGTATGCTTGAAGTAGCTCTAATCATTGCTGATATTTAGGTCCTTTCATATAATTTCAACTCAAAAAGTGTAAATGAAGTGGGCACACAGTGGTTTGTTTTCCTTACTTTTCAAACTAGTTTTCAATTCTATTGTGGAAAACAAGGATGGGACTAGGTTTTTTTGTGGTATGTGCTTTTACAAACCATCTCATAGTCATGATAATTGTGGATTCATGAGGTGTGGCAGCTTTATTTTGACCATTTGTTGACAAAAATCAAGGTCCATAAGAACATGAAATACTATCAGCTAATTGCTGTTTTTTCCTCCCCAAAGACAAGTTACAACAGAAGAAGGAGAAAGAAAAGCAAAAGAATTAAATGTGATGTTTATAGAAACTAGTGCTAAAGCTGGTTACAATGTCAAACAGGTAAGAATCTGTTATATTATTACTTAAAAACTATTATTACTGTGTGTGTACCCAAACCAAGACCACACAAAGAAAGATAACCAATCAGATAGCAGCATTTGAAACAAATCATATTTTGTTATATTAACAACTCACTGTGGGGAACACTTAATTCTGATTGTATAGCCAGCTACAGTAATACAGTTATTGGGCATTCTTTAATCAATAAATTATTAAATGTTATTGGTTGAAAAAAAAGCCAATTTTTTTCAAATGAATGTTGCTATATCTGATAGGCTGTCTTTCTTTAGACAATCTAAGTTGAATGTCTAAAGTAATTTACTTTGGACTTGGCATCATACAGTGTTTGTTGTACAGGCAGTCTGATCTAAGGTAAGTCCCTTTGTTGTTATGACTACCTACATACTTAATTATAACCACATCAATTAACAATATTAACACCTTGGTGATAAAAATGTTCTTCATGTTCTTGCTATTCTCTGTATGCACTGACTAATAAAGTTATAATGTTAATGGATGGATTGCACCAATATAATTACAGTTATATATAGTAGTCACTTAAGCAATTATTGGACGAGGTTGAGTATATGACATGAAAAATTATGCATATCGAGGTCTGCATAATTCTTCATATCATCAATAGCCAAAATCTGATAAATGTTTTATTTTTCAAAATATATTTGTAACATAAATATAATTAAACTTGCTTTATTCATTGAACCATTTCTACAAATGGTGATTATAACTCGACTAAGTGCCAAATGAAAACAAATGCACTGTGACGTCAGAGTACAGCCATAAAAATTGTAGGACAATGACATCCAGTCGTGGATAATTAGTACCAATTGTCTTACTATTCACATAAGGGAATTAAAATCTGAATAACAAAGAAAAAATGAAAAACATTCTGGTCTTAGTAGTGAAGTGACCATCATGCAAAAGGCCTATTACAAACAAAAGAAACATCTCTCAGGGGAATTGTGAGGTGATTTGAAATGGGTTAAAGAATATAAACTTTGCATTAGCTGATTAGGTATGTGTACAGTTAATGTAAGTGTGCATGGTATGAGAATACACCCATAACCACAGTCATCTTGAAATATTGAGTGTTCTGTTTTTGCTAATCCTTTTCTCACTTGCAAAATAAAGTTGGTGGCCATTTAATAACTGTAGTTGATGTGACTTAGACATTTTTCCTCTGTTGTTCTTCTGTTAATATGTAAACTGCTGCTTTGCATTTATTTATACCCTATTGAAGTACAATAATATTATGTGATACATCAGAGTAAACCATAAGGAGTTTATTAAAATACAGAATGCTTTTTATCTTTTTAAAATAAAATCTAAACAAATAAATATATATATACATCCTTTAAGAATGTAGTCCTATAAAAAATAACAACAAACTGGAATTAAGTGCAACAGGTGTAAATGTTTCACATTTTGAGGTCAAAAACTATGATTGGGACATGAATTGTACTATTATTATAGACAAAATTGCAAAAGGCCTTTAATTATATGCAAGTTGCATAATAAACCTTATTTATGTGCTGGTAACAAAGCCCCATTGTTTAATGTTTAATTCTGTGGCATATTATGTACCTTGTAAGTAATTATGGTAAATGCCTTTTGTGGTTAGGTCTTTGTGATTTTTTGTATGAAATTTAAATTTAAAGGATATAATATATATTTTTGAATTATTAATTCTTCTTGTTAAATTTTTATTTTAAGGGAGCATTCAAGTTTTAGATATAGAGGTGGGCTGGAGGAATCCCTTTGGTTGTTAAATTAAAAGAATTTTCACCTTACCCAAGGTAGAGGTAAAAGTAACAACCCCCTCCCCTACATGGCGCAGTGTTTTTACTCCAACATCTCTTTTCAAGAAGGAAAATAATGATGACCCCTCTTTTGCTACTAATAAATATTTGGCGACCCTCCCCTAGATTTCTCTGGCCCAACCCTTCCCCTATTAAAAAGAATGCTCCATTATATGGCAATGTTCTTGCAGTCAATTGTATGTGGAGCATCAAAGCACAAGTTGCACTGACTTACATTTAATAAACAGGGATTATTAAATGGGAATACTCCTTTAAATCACCTATGAAACAACAACAAATAAATAAATTGATTTTGATCTTAAAAATGACAAAAACTCTTCCCTTGGTCATGATGATTATGGTCCCAGTATTCAGTGTTATTCAGCAGGTCTCTTGAAGAGTGTTATGCACTTTAGGAACTTCATGTGTGCCATCTTCCTCTGTATTGAGCTACATATGGCCACAAATGAAGGCAACAGACTTTGAATTCTACATTTTATTTTTATTTTGTCAGAGATGCCAATTTTTTTATTTTTCTTTTGTGTTATCAGAGTAAATAACTGCATTATTGATTTAAAAGCAATAAATGTGAATTGATAAATTGAATAAATGGGGGACAATTTTATTTTTAAACCTTAAATTGTAAATTTTTTCTGTTCTTTGACATCTATGTTTGCTAATTAAACAAAATTAATGCAAAAATATTGTAAATGTTGACATAATTTGAAAAGAATAATCGATCATTTAAATATGATCTTGAAGCAAAATAAAATTGAAAAATTTTGCAATGAAGTAAATATTTCATCTTTAAAAGTCTTAAAACTAGTTGAAATTTATTTAAAATAAAAGAAAGTTATCCCTTAAATTGAAATGAATTATTTTTAATAAATGTTTCATTCCTACAACTTATAAACTTTTAAAGAGAAAATAATTTGAAATTTGAACGGATAATAAATTTGGAGTTAAAAAATTAGGTGCTTTAAATTTTAATGTTTGCATTGAATTCACCGATTGATCCCTAGCCAGCCATGTGGTAATTTGAAGTTACAGGCCCCAGAAAGTTTGGACAATGTTATTGGTTTGCCATACAAATTTACTAACTTTGAACGAAATATAAGCTTGATTTATTTATTTAGTTCTCTAAATAACAATTACAGTATGTTCTTTCTGGCTTAAAAAGTGAGGTTTTGATGTTATTTAAAAAGCTAAGTAAATAAATCAAGTTTATATTTCATTCAAAAGTTAGTAAATTTGTATGGCAAACTGATAACATTGTCTGAACATTTTCATGACCGTAACATTAGAGAATCTACTTAAGTTTAGGGGTCAATCGGTAGATTGTATGTTTTTCACAACCGTTTTGTTTTGTTTTTTTCTTGTTTCTTTTCTCATCCATTAAAAAATGGTTTGAAAAATGAGAATGTGGTACATCAAAATCTCTTTCAATTCATTAACTTACATTCTTAAAATCTTATATTTTAATTCTCATTTCTTTCAAATAGTTAACTTTTTGTCTATAAACCAATTATAAACAAAATTGCCTCTTAACAGCATTTTCTTTTTTCCATTTCTACTCTTTTGCTGAATGTGCTTTGTAGAAAGTTTCTACACGTAAAATAGAAATATGAAAAGGGACTACCAGTATAACTAGTGAAATTGTGCTTGTCATACATTGTACTTTCACAGTCTTATTTAGTGGTGTAAGGAGGCCCTAAACTTTGTAGGGGGTGTACATTGCATCTTTTTCAAAGATTTTGAGGAAACTCGCTCACCACTCACTACACCTGATCTGATGTGAAAGGTCTTTGCTTCATATCACCAACCAATTGACGATCATTGTTTTTGTTTGATTGATTTTATATTTTTGTTATTATATGTTATATTACTTATTACATGGCAAAAATGAAAATTGAAATTGATGAAGATGTTAATTCTCCTTATTCAACAAAATTCAAATTTTGTACTTATTAACTTGTGGAGTTCTGGAGGAGAAAATATTTGGTTTGAGGTCAAGATGTATGGACCAAGAGCAAAATATTTCCTGTCCAGTCCAACTCATATGACCAGTTTTAAGAAAGATTTACACAGCACTCATTCACACACTTCAAACAGAGGTTATGAAAATTCATGAACTGAATTCGTTAGATCATGTATCACATGATTCATTTAATTCCATTCAATTCAATTCACAAATTTTAATGACCTCAATTTGAAGTTTGTGAATTAGTGCTAACCTGACTAACCACCATTCAAGTAATTTCTAACATTTTATTTTAAACTATTTAATAAAAACTAATTTGCATGATATGTGGGGTATAATCTGCTATATAATGCTTGCTATAACCTTAATATTTAACCATTTTAAGCCTTACAACTGTAAACAGTGTGGTTTAGTTATCAACTGGCATCTAGTCAATTTTTCATCTTATTTTAATCAAATTAAATAATTTTTTATTCCTCATTTCTCAAAAGTTTTATTTTTAGTTTCATTTTTGTAATTGTTTTTTTCAAATACTCTGAATCCTAGTCAAAACAAAATTTTAAAACATGTTGGGTTTTTTTTTTCATATTTTATTTAAAATTTACCAAAATTAGAAAAATTCTTCTTCTTATTTCATCATTGTAATCTTAGTTCTAGTCCAAACACGCAAGTGTTTTTTTAGCTTTTGGACTTTCTATTTTTACTTAGTATGCACACATTTCATAATTCTCAATTTTATTGTGCAAGGATTTTCCAAATAAACTTTCATTGTTATTATTATAAATATGTAAATGAAAAAGATGGGATTTAATTATAAATGGTTACTCATTATTTCTCTGCCATTTATTTTTTATGAAGGTATTAAAATAGTAGTGTTCTCTTTATAATTTAATCACCAAACATTTTAAATTGGAGAGAAGAAACTAAACTATATAGCTTTGTATGTTCTAATCTTTTATTTTGAGTAGCCTTTTTTAGGTATTTATATAGCTTTTCAATTTGTATTAAGATTCTTTTTGGATGACAATATAAAATGTCTTCAACAAAACTATCATGCAAATTCTGAATACCAACTTGTTTGATTATGTGTATTGATTACAACAGAGACAATTATTTTCACAATATTTAAGTCAGAAATTGTGATTGCTGCTTTACTGGATCAATCAACATCTTTCTTGTTTTACATTGAATATGTTGCAAAACTAGCAAAACATATTTAAAAATTAAAAAAATCACAATGATATTTCAAAATGCATAAATTTACCTCAAATATTTGCATGGTATATTTAACCCTATTAAAAGAAGAGTCAGTACAACTTGTGTTTGGAGTAAGATGGTGCTCAGTTGATAATTTAACCATGTCATTACTAATACCTAATGCATTGCTATGATAATGATTATTAAGTATACTGGCATCTCTGATTGTAGGCTCCATTTTATTTCTTTTGTTTTGTGTGTAGCTCTTCAGAAGAGTGGCAGCTGCATTGCCTGGAATGGAAAGCACTACAGACAAGGCTAACAAAGAAGATCTGATAGAAGTTAAACTAAAGGACACCCCCCAGGAACCCCCTCAACAAACAGGGGGGTGCTTCTGTTAAGAGTTTCCACCTCACCCTTTCCCCTCACATTCCAATACCCTGTGCCATATGCAAAAAGAAAGGCAAATATAGCACTAAGAAATGATAAACTTATTTTTGAAATGCCTGTAATATTTCCCTCAACAAACAGGGGGGTGCTTCTGTCAATAATTTCTGCCTCAATACCCTCCCATCCCCCCACATTCCAATACCCTGTGCCATATGCAAAGAAAAGGCCAGAGCACTAAAAAAATTATAAAATTAATTTCAAATGCCTGTATTGTTTCCCCTCTACAAACAGGGGGGGTGCTCTGTTAAGAGTTTTAGCTTCACTATCCTACCCTCCCTCAAATATCAATACCCTGTACCATAGGCAAAAAAAGGCAAACATAAAACCAACAAATGATAAAACTTGTTTAAAATACCTGTATTATTTTGCCCTCAATGGATCCAGCTGAGTTGACTTTCAAAACAAACTCAAGGTCAACCAATCAGAGTTGAGGATTTACATTGTAATTTGATTAGCATTTCTCAATGTATATGACTTAAAGGCTATGACCAGTGCTAACCAAAATAGTTGACCTGTAATTCCTTTTGGGAAATGCGATCAACTCAGCTGAATAGGAGATGCTTTGGGTAAGGTTTCTGTCTACTAAGGTGCAGTATTGCAGGCAACAGAGTCATGCAACTTGTCACGCAATGTTGGATTGCAAGTTGCAGAACAAATGTTGCTCACATAACCGCTAGTGCGCAATAAATTTTCTTTTTTGTGAAGAGTAGATGCCTTCAACTTCGTGCAACAATGAAAATTTGTTGTGTGCTGTGTGGTGTATTACCACACCTTTATCCTCTCCTCCCTCACAATTAAGTATATGGGCAAAGGGGGAAATAATAAATTATATTTTAATGCCTATTAGTTTGCCCTGAGCCAGAAGTATTAAGTATTTTAACACAAATTTATATACAGAATATCCAGAATATATAATCTGGTATTTTATGCCTGTTGCTTGAAGTGGCTGGATGGCTCAAACTAAATCCTTACCCCTTTTATTCTTGGTTTTCAGCAATTCCTTAGGGAATAAAATAACAAAGGTCATGTTGGTGTACATAACAATAGAGGCTAATGAAAAATCTTTTGTTAGCTGTGCACAAACATGGCAGCTGTGATATCACATGAAAACCAAGAATAAGCTGACTTTTAAAGTATTTTAATGAAATGCAATAACTGATATTGGCAGAATAATGGGGTAACCCACAGCCGTCTGAACAAACACTGTGATTGGATGAAGAAATGAAGGAATGATGGAGCAAGAAAATAGAATCAGCCATGTATAACAAGGACATTGTTTTATCATGTCTTTGTTTTGCATGGCTCGTTTTGTCTTGCTCTATTATTCTTTTGTTTTTTTTATCCAATCACGGTGTTTGTTCAGATGGTGGTGGGCAACCCAAATAATGAACACCTCCTTTTAAGGTCTTTGTGATGGACCTGAATTTGTTGTCTAGCTTTGCATGTGTGCTTGATTATCTAATTTGCAATGCTTCACAGGGTAATTGTAAATTTGTTTCAAATTAGAGAATCAGTTGTCATTGACACTAAAGATTAGCCATTAGGTCAATACAAACTTTATTTTTTAAGTATGGTTTGTACTAGTGTTTAATTTTTATTATTAGCATTGTGGTATCAAGAGAATACCAGGAATATGTTCACATAACTGTCTTTGTTACTGTGTCTTATCATTTTATAAATTCCATAATCTTTCCTAGTTCCAATGCTTCACCCAAATGAATGAGGTATCTGAATGGCAGGGACTGCAGAGAGGGTAGGGCTGGGGTATTATAACCCCCTGTTAAAACCTGCCCCCTCACTTTTAAAGGTGCTCAGCCTGCCAAAACCTAGTCCCAGTAGTGTAGCAAGGGGGGGCAGGTGCCCCCAAAATTTTTTGGCAATTTTAAGAAATGTATAGGGGAAAAAATTTAGATTAAAAAAACTAAGATTTTTCAAGCTTTTTGCTATGTGTGCCCCCCAAAATTTCTGAGTGCCCCCCTGATCCTGGGTTCTCGCTACGCCCCTGCCTAGTCCCCACAATTTCAAATGTGCTCAGCCTGTCAAAACCTAGGCCCCTCAATTTCAAAGGTGTTTGAGCCTGTCAAAACTTAGCTCCCTGAATTTCAAATGTGCTGAACTTGTCAAAATCTAGCCCTCTCTCTAGCAAAGGTACTCAGACTGTCAAAACCTAGCCCCATTGTTTATAAGGTCAAATTTAAGTCGTATCACCACTACGGGCGAAACAATTTTCTTTACCGACGACAACCTAGGCTCAGTTTCCAGCCGTCGGGGTTTCGTACGCGCCAGCGATGCTCTCCCCTGGCGTGAACGAAACTCCGACGGCTGGAAACTGAGACTAACGACAACCCAGCCGGAAAAAGAAAGGAAAAAAACCCGATAAACCTACCTACAAACCACCCGACAGAATGACTGAATGTCTACCACTACCGTGCCATTGTTACGTAATATAGTGGGTTTTGGTTGTTGGCGGATTGAGGGGAGGGGCAAGGTAGTTCCAACTCCCCTCTCCCATCGCTAATACTACACATTTTTTATTTCATTTCAAACACGCATGTAAAGATAAAACTTCAGCCCCCCTTCCCCTTAGGATCCAGGATCCGTATCTCTCTTTTTGATTTCAATTGTTACTCCATTGAATAATAACTTGCTGATGGTCATACATGTACATATCTACAGCTTTACAAGAAAATAGCCAGTGAACTACCGGCTGAGAAAGATATCGTTACAGAATGGGGTCAATATGAAGACGACGTCATCAAAATCACCTTACAACAATCTACTGAACAAAATGAAGAGAGTCAGGCAGCCTGTGGCTGCTGAACTTAGAACGATCTAAATATAGTGTTACCATAACACTTTTTGGGCTACCTGTTGCAAATCGCCAAAGGAGGCTTGAGCGAGCTTTTAGCCTTACTTTCCTTTACACAGGCTGCCCAAATATAAATATAAGTAATGTTTCTACGAAAAGATTTCACCATTGATGAAGGAATTTCTATCCATTTGGTTTTGCGATAAACAAAACAATGCAAACTGAAAATTTATTTCTTTAAACCACGCCCTTAGAAGCTAAATCTGTGCCCGGGGGGTACTACCACCCTAACATGGGTGGGGGTGTGCCGCCAGGTCCTCAAAACCCTGACCAAAACCCAAAACGGCTATTCAATAGATTTTGAATAAATATTTACCAGTTGTTTCAAATTTATTTCAAACTGTTTTTGCGCCAGCAGAAATCGTAGCCTTGCAGACTAAAACGACCAAAACCTAACCCTATCCCAGACAAAAACCTTACGCTATCCCAGAAAAATATCAAAAAGTGATACCCTACCCCAGACTTAAAAGCCGAAAAAACATACCCTATCGGGCGGCGCATACCCGTATAGCAAATATATGAGAGTACCCCCCCGGGAATCTGTGGACACCTCCAACAAACCAACCCGGCTCAATCCCCCACTTATCTTTCCTAATGCCTTTGACTAGCTTTATTGTACTGTATTCTAATAAGAAAACAAGTTTGTTGCTTTTAAATTGAATTGAATTGAATTTTTATTGTAAAATTCAATACGAATTCGGTCAGACTAAATTTTCTCGATTCAAACTTTCAGTGTACATTTGAAACTATTTTCTGAATAACATCATACATATAATTATGTAACTAAATGGACAGTAAGAACCGAGCAGTCCCTCTATTTTTCTTGGTCTCTTTTCGCGTTGGTCTGTCTGTCTGGTATCTGCATGGCCGAACGAAGATTGGGTAGGAGACAAGAATCTCTTAATAAGAGGGAGGCGGTAGGGGTACCCACAACTATCTGAACAAACACCGTGATTGGATGAAGAAACAAAGGAATGATGGAGCAAGAAAATAGAATCAGCCATGTATAACAAGGACAATGTTTTATCATGTCTTTGTTTTGTATGGCTCGTTT
>JANTNT010107536.1:0-11046 GCA_024752375.1 Entacmaea quadricolor
TGTCTACCAAACTTTAAAATATGAAAGGAATCGAATTTTTGAACCTTGCCGCGATATGTCTGATATTCTCTGACATCCACTCTTAATTACTTTTTCATCCTTTTCCCACACACACGTTTTTGAAAGATAAAAATATCACCGTATTATACTTTCGTTTAAGCTCTTTGTGTTAACACTGATGACAATAACCCTCCAATAGCAAACATTGAAGACGAAGAAGGTGATGAAAACTCGTACGAAGCTATACTAGTACGACTTCGTCGTCAACACCACGGAAAGGTAGCGGACTTCAAACTGAAATGTTGGGTGAAAATGTTGGTAATTTAATTGGTAGACTCGAAACTTATTTGTGTGCTAACCATTAGTAGAGTACTGAGGAAGGAAAAAAGGCTTTCAATCTTTAGTTTTATTTACAATTAAATGTATAAACTCAAAATTATAAGAAAAGCACGTGCATGGAAATATTTTTCTACACTCGAGGAACGCTCTTTTTGCATTAATTATAATTGCACTAACATAAATAAATACTGTTTTAAAGTTAAAGTTTTAAAGTTTGGCGGCGTAAACGTTTCATTACTGCTAAACATAGATTGGAATTTTACATTATGGTTTAGAATATTTTTATTGAAAGCTTTGAGCTTATTTCTTTGGTATTTTTGTAGATTTTTTGAGTACGTTCAGTTTAAAGGGACACTGTTAGAGTACTGATTGTCTGTGCACTTTCTTTGTAGGTCAACAAAACCCACACCAGTGAGCAAGAAATGCCAGATGCCAGAAGTGACATTTTTTTACTGAAAGACGAAAAGGAACCACGTCGAGCACGGAAACATCCGCCGCTACTACAGCCACTACTTCATCCTCGACGGCAGGGGCATCACATAAGACGAGAAGATGTACTTGAAGCATTCTAATAACTATACTTTTTCTAATTTTACAGCTTTGACTGCGTGGTATGCTCCTAGAACAAATAGCTCAACTGAAGGCGTTATTTGACATTGGTAGCCTGACAGAGGATCAGTTTAAAGCTGAGCGGGATAAGCTTATTCATGTACTTAATGCTGTAAAACTAATAATGCACACCTTAATTATCAATACAATCTAGTTGATGTTATTTTTAGCACTGGGTAGCTTAAATTTTTTGTTTAAATGTTTTGCTTGCGATGCGTGGAAAACTATTTTTGTAACAACTTCAATTAAGTGATAATTGTTCAGCTCAGTCAGACGTTTTTCCTTTTACTTTGCACTTATTTACAAATATTAGAATATAAAATACTATCTGAGTATGTAAAAAAAAAAAAAAAAAAAATGATACTACAATTAGAACGCATCAAATAATAAAATGTAAGTTTATAGCGACCCAAGAAGCATAGCTTTTGAGTCGGTCGCTAAAAATGTATTGGCAGCCGGGGATTTTGTAGTCTACAACAAAATAATACTTTCTACTGGCTTTCATCCTTTAATGCCTATGCTTGTCATGACTATCTTGCCTAGTACTCACAAACATTTTTGAATGGGCTGAATATTTTGTACATGTTCAATAAATATGAACAGACTACAAATATTCAGAATAACGGATATAATCCACCACATCTTCATCAGCAATCTGCATAAACGATTCAAAAACCATAGCTTCAGGATCATGACAATCTTGCCAAACGAGGTCATTTTCTGCAATCAAACTTTTTGCTTGGGAAAACATGCCTTCACAAGGCATCAGGTCTGGGCTGTAAGGTGATAAGAAAATAAGCATTTATTGCGTCTACGACTGCGTGGCTATGATGTATTGCTGCGTCATATACTAAAGGTAAGGTATGTAACTGAAGTTACATAATACCCAACAGACCTAAGCAATGGAATGAAATAATGAGTAAAAAACAAGAATGTGCAAAGGACAAAATAACCACGATACGTTCCGAAAAACTAAATAACAAGGTATAAAAGCGCTAATTAAGTATTATAGCGGACGCGATTTTTGGATCTAAATTCGCGTCTTTTGTTAAGGCCGTGGGGATTGAGTGTGCATAGTTGTGCAGTCCAGTAGGCTTCTCTAGTGAGTAACAATCTATCAATATAAGCTGCGTCCCCTTGGCTAGTAATTTTCTCAATAACAATGAAACTAATTTCAAAAATCTCTTGTTAGGAACAATTGAAATGGACTGCAAACTCGCACGTCTTTTTGTTTGCACGCATAGATGGCTTATGATTACGAAAACGTACTTTGAATTCCGTGGAAGCAGAACCTATGTACTGTAAATTGCACTTATTACATGAGGCCAAGTAAACAACATTTTTGGAAGAACAAAGATTTTGGTTAATCTTATAAGTTCGGCCTGTGGAAAAGCTTTTAAATTTAGAATCTTGTATTAAAAAATTCTTACAAAGATCACAGAAGAACATTTAAAACACCCTCTCTTTTCCTTCTCTGCCTGATTAACTCCCCTACCCTCACGAAATTTAGAAGGTGCAAAAGTGTCTTTAAGATTTTTGGTACAACGATACGCTGGAAAAATCGATTCAGATGGAAAAATTTCTAATAACTCGGGTGACGACCTTAAAAGATGAACATGCTTTTGGATAATCTTCTGAATATCCGGGAGGATGGGATTGTAGTCAAGGACTAACGGAAACACTTTTTTCACGGGTTTAACATTTTTCTTCAAGAGTTCTGATCTTTCAATGCTAAGCGCCCTATCAAATTGACTATCTACTAAATCTGCCTGGGATTTTAGATACCCTTTGTATTCGACACATCTCTTATGAAGAAACTCATCAGTGGAACATGCAATTGCGTCTAACACGTAAAGCGATCCCATAAGGAATTGCCCTTTTACAATGTGCCGGGTACGAACTGGGAAAGGGTAAATAAAGATGGCTATCTGTAGGCTTAGCATAATTATCCGTAATAATGAACCCATCTTGAAGGTGCAATGTAAGATCCAAGACATTGAGGGTATGCTCAGAGTATACCAACTCAAATTTAATAGTGGGATAAAGGGAATTGATATACTCAGTAAACTCTAATAACTTAGACAAACCATGTGTCCAAACATCGAAAACATCATCCTTATATCTCCACCACAGCAAGGGGTTCACGGCACCTCCAAACTTGGCTTTCTCATCAATTAATCCCATAGCCAGGTCGGCATAACTACATGCGTTTTGGGGGCCCATAGCCGTACCATGTCTTTGCACAAAATTATTTCCAGAAAATTGACAATTATTTGTTAGAAGACAAATTTCAATAGCATCCACAATGCATTCAGTAGATGGAAGCTTAACTGATCTAGAGTTGAGAGCTTTTCTAACAGCTGAAATGCCTAAACTATTATCAAAATTGGGAAACATCGCAACTACATCCCAAGAGACCAACAAGCACCCAGGAGTTAGAGGACCTTTCTCAGAATTAAGGGTTTGGATCTTGTTGATAAGATCAGTGGTATCTTTAACAAACGAAGGTAGACTTTGGGCGAGGGGCTTAAGATAAAACTAAGTGAAAGCAGAAAGTCTTTCAATTGCCGTTCCACAACAAGATGTAATTAAGCGGAGAGGGTTGCCTTCTTTATGAGTCTTCACATTACCAAATGCCATCCCCGGTTTAGGTTCCAAATTAGCAACCCAAGTGGCAATCTCCTGACTAATCTGTCCTTCCCTGAACCATTTCTGTTCCCAATTTTTAACCTTTTCAAAATGCTCATAGTTAAGCTTATTGTAATGGAGATCATTGTTAAGTTGCCCTAACATCTTATCTTGATACTCATTTTGGGAGATAATAACAAATCTAGATCCCTTATCTTGAATTCTAAATACATTATCACTAGATTTAAGTTTACCTAAAGCTGATCTTTCCTCTCTCGTCAAATTGTCCTTGGCTTTTCTCAAGTTCTTAGGCTCAAAAATGTCTTTCTTAACGTTGTTTAAGAACAGTTCAACCTCGGGAAAGCTCGACTTTGGAGGCATCTAATCACTTGTAGAGCTCGAGGGAACTGTTGGAAAGCGTTCATCAGCTCTATAATTGTCATCTGAACTACTGCCGTGATGGAATACAGCAAGACGTATTCGCCTCTCAAATTTATCGAGATCATCAATGGTTTTCTGCCAGTTGACATCTTTAGGCGTTGGGCAGAATGCTGGACCCTTCTTCAAAAGGGAACGTTCTGCATCAGAAAGATCAAAAGATGTTAGATTAATAGGATGTAAATACGGAAGGTTCTCACCCTTACCTTGCGGTGAACTGGCTTGATGATTAGATTCCGGTGCAATTCTAGACGGGCGGTTTCTAGTGAAGCGCCGTTCCTTAGTTCTTGATACTTTGTCTCGAGAATTATGGTAAGTTGCTTGTTGCACTGGATTATAAGGAGTGGTCTATGCAAATTTACGGCGGGCAGTGTGCAACAAGTCACATTTCAATCGGTCCATTTGTCTCCGAGCTCTTCTCCAAATCGTTTTAGCTGCAAATTCATCATAGTTCTCAAAAAGTTTAACGCGTTCAGAATTTAATTGCCTTTGTAATAATTTTGTCTTGGACCATGCTGCCTCGGAAATTTCCTTCAAGATACCAAAAGAGGCAGTCAATAGATGTTGTTTGCACAATTCTTGCAGATTACCATCATCTTTGGCAAGTTGAAGGTCAAATGATAACATTATACCTTTAGGAATCCGGCTTCTTTTAACGCATCTGAAAAGAAAGTTACTGTGGTGTTTATAACGTATGCAATTCTAGACGGGCGGTTTCTAGTGAAGCGCCGTTTCTTAGTTCTTGATACTTTTTCTCGAGAATTATGGTAAGTTGCTTGTTGCACTATATATATATATTTTTTTTCTTTCTTTCTTTCTTTCTTTCTTTCTTTTTTCTTTCTTTCTTCATTCATTCATTCATTCATTTGTTTATTTGTTTGTTTGTTTGTTTGTTTATCCAGTTAGTTTTTTTATCCAGTTAATTGTTGAGTTCGTCCCTCGGGCTTTATGTTCAGTATATTATGTACATGTTAATAAGTTTTCGTTTAGTAACATTTTATCGTAGATAAGGAAACATCATTTTGTAAGTATTTTTCCTTCACTGTATTTTTTTTCATTTCTTTTCTACTTGTAACTGTATATTTAGTCTTGTATCTTATATTATTTATTTCTAGAAACTGTTATATCGTTATATCGTTATATCGTTATCGGTAATCGTTATTGTAATAAACCGAACGCGTTAAAAAAGGATGTGTAACGTCGCTACTACACCCGCTGATCTGATCACAAGAGGAATTTTAGCCCGTCAATTACAGACCTCCTTGCTGTTGAAAAATGGTCCTGCATGATTACTAGTAAAGTCTCAGTGGCCAATATGGCCGACAGTGGAGGTTCTTCACGTACAGACCTTAGATGAAGAAATCGCCATTACGGATGACAAACCACAAGGTATAACTGACACGACAGTTAAAGAGCAAAATCTTCCCCAAATTATCAACCATTCCATCACAACAGCTTATCGAAGTATTAATGTTACTGCCCAAGTCTTCCGATTCGTTCAACGACGTAAGGGAAAGGAGACTCCACAGGGACCCCTCAAACCAAAGAACGGGGTCATGCAATGACAGTATGGATAAAAGATCGATAACACATCACCTTTCACGATGAAGTCAACAATCTTTTGTCAAAATCTCGTCAACGCACAACGTTAATACGCCAACTTCTCCTCTACCTTGATGATGTTGGTCTCCGTTGCGGCGGGCAGATCCACAATGCACCTCTGGACAACAATATCAAGTTCCCTGACCCCTTCACTGACCTCGCCATCTTCGTTACGCATATCACGCAACTTCACTTAGGGACCAACGCAATTCTGGCAGCTCTACAAAAAAAGATATAAGGTCCAATCTGGTAGACAGCGTGTCAAACACCTCATCAAACACTGCGTCACTTGCCGAAAGATAGCAGGACCAGTATACAAGGCTCCAGATCCACCACCACTCACAGAGACCTCACCGGAGCTTTGTACGTTTGCGAAACTGGCATCGAATCGAAAGTCTATATCTGCCTATTCACCTGCGCAGTTAATAGAGCGGTTCAGCTCGAGGTTGTCGAAGATATGGCCTTCGAATCATTCTTACACGCATTTCGCAGATTTGTCAGTCGCAAGTTACTTCCGCAAAAGATGATATCAGACAACATTCCTATCAACAGACAACGAATTACAAACACTTGGAACACAGGACGTTGTCTGGCAGTTCATCCCAAATCGAGCACCCTGGTTCGGAGGGTTTTGGGAACGACAGATTGGTCTTACAAAGAGCACTATTAAAAAGGTTCTGGCATAGCTTCAGTTAACCTTGCCACCTTACAAACGATCGTCATAGAAGTCGAAGCTATCCTGAACGATCGCCCACTGACCCATGATGCAGAAGCCCTCACCTCTGTACACCTTCTTTACGGTCGTCCTGTGATGCACCCATCAGTAGAAGACGATGAGATCGTTGATCAAACCTACCAAGAGACAGTCATCCAAGAGAAAGCAAAACGCGTTGCTTTATTGATGAAACATTTTTGGCGTCGCTGGCGTCTAGAGTATCTTACTTCTCTCAGGGAACTACACAAAGCAACAGGAGTTAACGTTGAAAAAGTCAAGGTTGGTGATGTAGTCCTCGTCCACGGCGACAGTCCAGAATTAAAGTGGAAACTTGTGTGCAATCATCGAATCTGTGAATCGCGGATACGATGGTTTGTACGTCCCGCTAATATACGAACAGTCAACGGAAGAACTAACCGCCCTATAACAAAATTATATCCTCTGGAAATTACATTGGATACAACAAGTGACAACACAGTAGAGCAAAACTACTACCACTCCTATAGTACCACTACGAAGATCGCGACGAGACGCTGCAAAGCGTGTTTCTGAGAAAATTTCAAACATGGTTAAGGACTTTCATGCCCCCGGAGGATGTCTAAAAGTAGATTGAAAGACATTAACTATCACTTACACGAACACCTAACGATCCAAAAAAGGCACAGATTAATTCTCCTTTGTACCGCTACATACATTCTACAGATGCAACACCCGCCACATTCTACGGTTTACCCAAAATTCATAAAGTAAAAGTACCCCTTCGTCCTATTACAAGTAGCATAGGATCACCAACGTATAATTTGTCGAAACATTTGGTTACTGTGTTTTTCCCTCTGCGTTCCAAAACCTACACCGTAAGGAACAGCTGTGAGTTTGCAAAACGAATGGAAAGTGTAACCATACGCCCAGGAGATTTTAGTGTCCTTTGATGTAATGGCGTTGTTTACCTCCATCCCTGTCAACCTAGCCTTAAGAAAACGTCTGGACAGAGATTTATGCAATCAAACAAATTTGTCAGCTACTAATATCGTAAGGCTCTTGGATTTTGTGTTGGACAGCTGTTATTTCATCTGCAATGTATATTTTTACCAACAATTTTTTGGATGTCTAACTTGTCCAATACTCCGACAAATTTTTGCATAGCAATGTATTTTATTCTATTGTATTGCATCGTTCTCAATTGTGTTATATTGTTAATTTATTGTTATTTGGACATAATACAATACAATACTATGCATAAATTTGTCGGAGTATAGGACAACCCTCCAGCCCCGCTGTTCCCCCCCCCCCCCCCAAATGGGGGGGGGGGGATGGAGCTGTTTGTCATTGCTGGCTACAAAAAAATTCTTTATAAACATTCCATCAATATTTGAATTCTATCAATCCACATATTCAGTTCACACTTTAGAAAGAAAACGAGTTGGGACTTGCTTTTCTGGACACCAATACCAAACGCAATGATAAAGGCAAAATTGTTGTGGAAGTGTACCGTAAACCAACACATACAGACAAATACCTCGATTTCAATTCACATCACCCTGCTGCACATAAAAGATCAGTAGCTAAGACTCTTTTAGAACGACCCTTCAATATACCAGAGAGCAAAGAATCAAATGCGCCAAATGGCAAACCCGTGGACAGATATATCGAAAAATAAGCACAAACTTATATTAGTTTGAAGTATCCTTTTTGATATCTTACGAATATCCCCTGCTACTGTTGCAGGCTAAAAGGAGTGCAGGATTTATATGGAATGCATTTCGAAGCCGAAATACGTTCCAAGCGATGGATGTTAAGTATGTTAGAGCGAACTCTCCGAGCAAGAACTCGAATCACCAGACAGAACTAAACCAGAGCAAACATTTTTTCAGTTTTATTTCGTTCAAAAATTTGTAAGGCAAAGGTAGGAGAATAAATATTCGAAATACGACGTTTAAAAATCTAATGTAATCTCTAGCTACCGGGCTCTAGCTTTGAAAGCAAATAAATCAAATAATAATAAAAGGCTAAATCAAACGCGACGTATGGATACTTAGGATTAATATATATTTTTATGGAAAAAGTTTTTTTTTTTACATCGAAAAAGAATTATATACTAAAGAAATGCTGCGAAATTATTTTTAAAATGACTTTCTTTTCGGGATCGAACCCGAGACCCTCTGTTTGAAAGGCAAAAACACTACCAGTGGACTACACCGTGATATATCAGTCATAGAGGTGAAAATATCTATTCTCTGCTCTGTCGCTACGCTCTACCGCAGAGAAAACGTTTATATTGTCTATTCTACATACGACACAGTACAAGATATATAGGAGAGACACGATCAGTTATGTTTATTGGAGACGAATATGTTGAAATAAGCTTACAAATAAGAATATTCTTTATAATCCAGTTTTAACTGTTACAATAATGTAGTAAATTGAAATAAAGATGAAGGAGCAAGAATTATAAACCTTAAATTATGACAATAAATGACGGCCGAAACGAGTGGGCGGGCTGATTGTGTCAAGTAAAGACAACAACAGTCCCAAAGGCACACAGGTTGCTAATTGCGAATGTCCAATATAAACACAATTATAACCATCTGGGATCTTGAATTGAAAATAATTAACTCCTTTTCGATGCTTGCGCATGCGCAGACCTGTATTACAAAGATAACCCGGAAACAAGCGGCACATGGTCCAATATATTCGGTCAGTAGACCTTTTGAGTTGTCAAAATTATAAGTTTGAGTTAAATTCTACCAATGCTAGTTTCAACACCAAACACAGTGTACAACTGTAGACTTAAAGAAATGAATTATTCGTTTACGGTTTACGATACGAAACTCTCAGACCATCGATTCAGTGCTTCAAAATAAGCGAAGGAATCGGAAAAAAAAAAAAACGCTTTCAGAATATAAATCATTCCATGTCAAGAGCAATCAAAAACTGCTTAAACATATAAAGCGTATTTTTGGAACTTCAAAGTGTGTTTGAAAGCAGAAATATCGGTACGTAAGAACTAACATTTTGAAATCGAAACAGTGAGTAGATGAGATGGATATAAGAGAACCAAGTTTAGAAAATTTAAAGCAATCAAGAAAGAAATTGAATTTGAATTATTACCAGAACAAACCTTATATTCACATCGGTAACTGGTTTATTTTCCTTCTAAAGTGTTTCGCATTCTATTTTTGCGAGTCAATCGTTCAAGAAGGAAAATAAACCAAAGAATGTGGTAGTCCTACCGTACGTTCGTTGAACATCTGAGAAGTTACAAAGAGTTCTGAAACAATATGGCTGACAATTGTTATATTTAACTATGGTGCGTAGCAAACTGGAAGTTGGTGTTCCTGTCTGGTCTGATCATCGTAAGGAGAATTTAATGAAGATCGAAGGTGTCCAACGTAGGGCTACTAGGTTTATTCTTCGATCTGATATTGATTACAAGGATAGACTAAGTACCTGTAGTCTTATGCCTCTCTCCTTACGACGAGAAATGCTTGATCTTTCTTTCTTGTTTAAGTGTAGACAAGGGTTCTATTCCCTTGATCTCTCTGATTTCTGTTCTGAATACTGTCCTATAACGCGTACGAGAAGAGCTAGCAGAGGGCCGTTATACATTTTACCTTCTTTTAAAACGGAAACTTTTGCTAATTCTTATTTTAATCGTATTGTTCCTTTATGGAACAACTTATCAATTGAGCTACGTCAGTGCTCTTCTTTATCTACTTTTAAACGACTTTCAAGAGTCATTATCTATCTCTTTTCAGTGATCATTTTATTAGTTTTAATACTTGTTCCTGGATAACTAAATGCCGCTGCGCTAACTGTAGACCTAAATTTTCATCATTAATATAATTTAGTTTGTTTTGTACAACTTATATTTATATTTATATTGATTTTTCTTTTCCTTGGTTATATTTACATTTTTCTTTCTTTTTACTTTTATCTTGGAGGGCTTATCTATAGGTGATTTTACACCTGTTCAGCCTTTCCTCAACCTTGTTGAAAGTCTAATGAATAAATAAATAAACAAGCTAGTAGCACACCTACCTATGGTCGATATTAACAACATGTTCCCGCGCCCAAAACAAACCAGAGATCCCTTATACAAGAAAGCCAAGGTTTATAAGATTGATTTCCAAGAGTGTGATATTGTATATTACGTCCAAACAGAAAGATCACTGAAAACAAGACTGAAAGAACATAAAAGAGCCGTCTATAATGCTACCTTTGCGTCCAAAGTGGCTGAGCACTCGAATTCAACTGGCCATGAAACCAATTTCACAAATGTTAGAATAATCGACAACGAATAGAACAATGACCAAAGATTATTCCTGGAAGCTTGGTACTCATTAAAGGATCCGAAGTCAAAAAATGATAGTATCAAGAATCCAGAAAATAATATATCGAACTCTCGTGCATGATTCCAGCGCGAGCGCCTACGCATGTGCCCAACATTTAAATGTGCGTATCAACAAAATAACCGCCACTCTCTGAAGAATGTCCGTGTTGCGACCAAAACGTCTAAGTTAAAAGGAAAAAGAAAGTCAGAGACAATTCGCCCGTAACAAAACGAGCAGGGGTCTGGGACCGAGTTTCTCAAATTTAATTTAATTAAAAAGTAAACCATTTCACAAGAAAGAGCACATAAAAATTAGTAAGTTTGTGAAATTTCAGTAATTTTAGGTGAGTAGACACGAAATGGCAATCTTTTGTAATTTGCCTAA
>JANTNT010107646.1:0-11045 GCA_024752375.1 Entacmaea quadricolor
TTCTGACAAACACAATGATTCAACAAATATTCGACGATCTTTGAACCGAGACCCTTCACAGCGTACGTTCACAGCGTACGTTCACAGCGTACGTTCACAGCGTCGCTTGACAAGCGTTGTCAGGCTCGAATTAACTGAAGAACAACCAGGGACGAAACAATAGCCAAACACTAGCGACATAGGCAAAGAAAATCTTAAAATTTTCACACTTAAACATATAATAAGGTCTCTTCTCTGGTTGTTTTACAAGATTATAACCTGAAGATGCTAAAAAGAGGCATTTAATAAAATTTAAGACTTAATTTCCGGATCTGTCTCGAATCGTGACATCATACAGCGTGAAGTTGATCATAGTTAATAGAGGGAGAAAGTTAAGAAACCTTTTGTTATATTTCTTTGTTCGCTTTTAATGTTGGGCTGGTCATGACGCCCAGGAGGGGAGCTCCCTTAAAAAATGGATAGGGGTGCTCGACGGACCTTTTAAGGTCGAAAATAAGACCTTCGTGTACCTTTTAGGGTCTCCAACTGACACCGTACCTTTTAGGGTCAGTTTTCGAACTTTACACAAGATGTCCTAGCTGACCCCTTTCGTTGTGAACTCAAAGTACATTTCCTCTTTACTCCCCGTTTCTTGCCGTCACTAAACTTTTCGCCAATGTTGATCACAAAAGGGCATTCATGGTAGCCCTTAAAATGTAGTCGTGCCTTTTAGGGTCTGAAATCAGTACCTAAGTTAATTTATGCGTACCTTTTAGGGTGATTTGCAAAACCGTCTGTCGAGCACCTTATCCATTTTTTAAGGGAGTCCCCCGTGCACAATTTTTGTTTTACCATTATCAGAAACGGCTAAACGACTTAAAGTAAACATTCTCTATTTGATTATTGTTTGAAATATTTCAATATCTATAATATGTATAGAAGTATTTCGAACAAGCAGCCAAAAGAAATCTATGTGCTCAGTCGCTCAACCGTAGCCAACGATGGTAAAACAAAAGGTTGTGTACTGTCACGGAGTAAAAAAGTGAACAAAGACATATAACAATAGGTTTCCCACCTCCCCACCTCCCTCTATTAACTATGACTTGATCAAACATTTCAAAATATTAAACTTGTGAACAAAAGCAAAACTCATTTTTAAGGCTGATAATCATTAATCAAGCTTTTTCAAAATCCTATCGTTTCAAAATAGATAAAAAAGCTTTCTAAATCGATAAATATTTGAAATTTAACATTACCCTTGCACACACTAAAATAAAACACTTCTTGAATCAAGTGAAAAAACAGTACTACGAAGCATAAAATTTGAAAGTAATCGTACGACGTTCTGGTGATCGTTTTCGTGAATTTAATCTACATAAAACTACACGCGAATTTGCTATATTTTCAAACTTTTGATTTTCTTTGAATGATATTTGCCTAGTTATGGAAGTCTCCAAAAATGATTCAGAGATTCGCAGTACAACTGCATGCTCTAAACAAGATTTTAATACTATACAAACCTGTGACAGCTCTATATACTTATAATATACAAATTACTAGACACGCAAGAACTCCGGCAAGATTACAAGAGACATATGGAAATATTCAAAAACGAATTGAATTGGTTTCACACTGGCACTGAAGGAAAAATAAATAAATTTTTGAGATCCAACGACTTTGAGCGAGTGTGGTTTTACGAATGTTTTTTGTTAATCATCAGATAGTTAACTATTAACTAGGGTCACCAGAACAATCAATAACTCGTACGGTTTCTTGTCATTTATGTCTTCAGTTTTAATGAATATCTCTTTCTAGCACCTTTAGTTTGAAAACTTCTAAGCTGGAAAAGAAATGTTTTTTCCAAAGTATCACCGGTGTTCGGCCATTGTTTTGTCCTTGTTTGTCCTCCAGTTCGCGCTTCGTAGAGCGATGGTCACAGGTCAATAGATTCGATAAACAAATAATTACATCAGCCTTTTCAGATTGTATCATATGATTGGTCGATGACATAACATGTTTTGTAAAGGTTTTTTTGTATTGAATGGACTCTAAACACGAATCAGAGTTCAAAGTTCGTTCTCCACGTGATTTCTTTATATTGTACTCTATAAATTAATATAACGACGAAAAAAAAATTATTCTCAGAAGATACTACGGCACTAGCTAAAATATGGCGGATTCTGAGCAAGTCAAACCAAAGAACCGGCTTAGTGCTGTTTTTAGGAGAAAAAGCAAGGATATAAAACAAGACTTGGAAGACGAAGAACTTGCTCTAGAGAATGTAGATTCTGGTGAAGCAAAGTCTGAAGAGAAGGAAGACATAGAATGTGTTGACGTTGATGGAAGTCATGACAGGGTTAAGAAGAAATCTGGAAGTCGGCGTTATCTTCCTAGATTATCGCGTAAAAAGAAGAGCAAGAAACAACTTACCGACGGAGAAAAAAATGAAGATCAGAGCTGTAATATTGGTGAGGAAGACGCATCGAAAGACGAAGGCGCTGACACCATTAATGATGAAAATAAGACAGATTATTGGAACGAAGAAAATGAAGAGTTTGATGAGGAGAAAGGTAACAAAGAAGAAGAGGAGAAATCCACTGAAATGTCCAAAGAACAAAAATGCGAGTCACCAGAAGGTATGGTCCAAACAGAAGATGAGACAAATACCAAGGAACAGACTAAAGAAGAGAAAGGAGAAAATAGCAATGAAGGATCTGTGATTCGTTCCCTTCTGCAACAAGGGAAATACTGTCCTACCAGTACTGACGAACATGACAAACATCCCTCAAACTCAGTAAGAAACGAAGGAAACTCACAAAAGTCTTACTCAGAAGAGGTCGGAAAATTTATTCCAAACGTCATGATAGCAAATTTCCTTAACATGATGTTTGGTTCAAAGTCTAATGACACAGGAAGTCCGCAGCATACGAAGACCGAATTTGTTTACAAGCTTGTATTACAAACAGCAGACCAGACCTATTCCACTTTGGTAAAATTGGTGAGTTTATTCCTTGCAAGAGCTGGACAAGTTCCCAGGCAGGTTTTGGTGAATGTTCTTGTTTACCTCATCCAGAAGTATCCTCAGTGCTTCAAGATCAAGAAAATGAAACGAAAACGCAAAGCGGCAGATCTTGCTGAAGAACCAGACACAGTAAAGTCCTGAACAATTTAACAGAATTTCACAAATTGGCAAAATAACAATTTCATTGTTCGTTTTATAGTTCCTTTCCTGTTTTCTGTGCTCTAAAACAGATTTCAGTATTACAACTTAACTTAAATTAAATTAGTAGCTTCATTTTAGTAAAATGCTTTTAAAGACTTTGTTTAAAAAACATTTAAAAAAGTTGTTTCTCGCAAAATTAACTGACTAAGCTATGAAACGTAACTAGCAATAATTTAACTATAATCATTAAGGGTTCGTAATAGGGAACAGTTCGAAATGTCATTATAAATTACCGATACAGTTTATTGGTTCGGTAGCTGGTTTTATATACTTATTGGAAGATTTATAACATAAATTTATGGTGCTTTCGTAATTTATAAAAGAATTTTTGCCTGATATGTTAATAAAGATTTTTTCTAGTTATTACTTTAGTCTTGTTTGTTATCCCGCTTTACAGTTATCTTAAACCCTCTGTACAAAGGCGTAAATAACTTCTAACTACCCGGGAAATTAGCGTTCAACCTCCCTCTGACTTCAAGAAACTTATTTCAAATGCGGAGAAACCAGCAAAATTTTGAGGCCTTCTTTCTTTTCTTTCTTTCTTTTTTCTTTTTTTTTTTTTTGCCAATATTTTTTTTTTCCAGCGATGCAAAGTTTGCTTTATTCTCGAAAGGTGATATTTGCTTCCGTTGAACGCGAGCGAAGCGAGCAATTATTTTAGGTACGACATTTTGGGCCTTTTTTTTCCGTTCTGCGATTGAAGCAAGGCTGGTCTTGTTCTTAGAAGGTGAAATTTTGATTTATTGAAGGCGAGCGTAGTGATCGAAAATTTTTGTAGTATATTAGATTAGATTGATTATTATTTGACCGTGAAAGAGTAGGCAATGTAAGACATTGTAGTAAACACTAATTACATTGTTTTCTTTCGACTATTACTCACTGAATATATACTTTTTTCTTTCACGGTCGAATTAAAATCACTCTATGATTTGCACAAACTTGAACTCTGAAAAGAAAGGGTGATTGCATTAAACCCGTACCTGCAAAACAGTGTAAGAGTCAATGTCTAATAGTCGAAATAAAACAAAAGAAAATAATGGAATTAGTAATTAAGGTTTGCTAATTCTGTTTGGCTAACATGTACTGTAGGCAGGCTAGGGTAGAGTGAAGTCAATATACCCGTGAAATAAAAAATACTTGTTAAAGTGTAATAGCCAAATAGACACAAAAGAAAACAAAGGAATTAGGGTCTACTAAAGTGTATTAGTCTAATACCTATTTCACGGTATATATTGCCTTATACCTATTTCACGGGTTTAGTGATTTGACTTCAAAACTTTATTTAATCACGCTTGCCCCGTCAGCCAAAGCTGTTTTCCACAAGGGGCGTGTAGTTACGACTTCTAAAAATATATTAAATAATGAGAACTAATTTAAGGTACTTTAATTATAATAAATAAAGCAGTAAACACAAATTACTATGTATTATTTAATAAAAAAGAGTGAGCATTAATTCTGTTAGCAAATTTCGTTAAAGAATTACATTCACAAATTGCATCAAGAAGTGGATTCCACAGTTGATTCCACAGCCCCATCACACAAAAAACTTTTCTTCATAAACTCAGTTTCTAGCGGCGACAGCTGTAATGAGGTAGAGGAGCCCCTAAAGTTATAATAGGTTGCATGGATTTATTGCATTCATTCCAACATGAGGTGAATTTTCAACGAGTTAACGTTCTTACAAATTTTCAATGCGCGCCAAATGCCGCCAGCAGGAGAGAAGCGTGAAAAGAGGAAATCGAGCCTATTCTCTTGGTAATACATTTTCAAATCTCGCTAGAAACTTGCGCAAAACAGAAAACAATGTTCATTAAAAAAAGCATGTGTTTTGCTCATTTGGTGTTATTCTTGTCGTGAAGAATTTTTGGTCAGTACTTCAGTGACACCACAAACACGCCTTTTTCACCAAGTGCAACGGTGGTAATCTAGTGATTTCGGTTAATCCCTGGAGAATTGTGTAATCTCCCTAGATAAGACTATTTGTCTCTTGGAGGAAACATAGACAAAAAATATGTTTAAATAAATAAATAATAATAATAATTAAAAAGAATTAGATGACAATGGCGGCCATGTTGGTGTACCTCGTGTAACGAGGGAAGCTAATAAGGAATGCTTTGTTTGAGGTGCACCAACATGGCTGTCGTGACGTCACATGAAAAAAACTCAAAGAAAGCGGAAATATAATATAATGTAAAAAAAGAAATGTTTAACATTTATAACGCGCAAATTCTATATGAATATAATTCAAATGATATAATTAAATGCGCGGGACCGCCATTAACGTGGTCATCCGAGCCACGTAAAGGTCTAACCATTTGCAGATGTTATAGCAAAGGCAGCACCTTCTCAGTGTTGGTCCGGCTAGGACTCGAACCCAGACCTCCGACCGGCGCTTTACCAACTGAGCTAACCGGGCGGCGGTATATCAGTGAGATGAACCTTGAACCTTTGTTTGTACTCGCGACTGTATTCTTCGTTATCTTGTGCACTTTTTAGAATTCAACTCCATATTTATTAGAAATGATATGAAAGTAGATTAAATGCGTTCGGTGTATATATAATAGAATGAATCAAGGAAAACGCAATTTTTAAACCCTTGGCGGAATCAAACCCCACATCTTCGGTTTACTAGTCCGACGTGTTGACCACTACACTACAAGGACTGAACTGGAAACGCAGCCAGTTAATGTAATGTATGAGGCAACCGCAGGGATCCCAGGACGTTATTCTCTCTATGGGTAAGTTGAACACCGTAAATTTGGGTACGCATAGAATTATATTAGAAATAATATGAAAGTAGATTAAATGCGTTCGGTGTATATATTAGAATGAATAAAGGGAAAACAGTTTTTAAGCCCTTGACGAGAATCGAACCGCACATCTTCGATTCCCACCAAGGGCTTAAAAAATGTTTTCTCTTTATTCATTCCATATTTTTTAGGGTACAGGTCATTGTCCTGGACCATTTTGTCAAACTAAATAGACGAGGTTTAAGTGTGGTAACGTGGCGCTTACTAAGTTCCCGTGAGGATTTTGACGTCACAAAAGGTAGATACCTCTTTTTTGGTTAATCGTTGAAAATTCTTTTGACAAATAAACAACACAAAAATACACAAAATCAGTCTGTAAAAAATAGTCTGTAACGGAAATTCGTTGTGCGGTGGCTCGTCAAACGTTTGCAAAAATATGGCCGCTAAAGAAGTGGATACATTGACTCAGATTCAGAAGTACAAAGCAATGTTGGGCTCTAAAAGGAATAAGCGCGGCGAAATGGCAATAAGGAAGCCAAAAAGGAAAAGAGTAGAAAAGGAAAATTTCGAAATGGGACTTGAAACTGTTCTTGGTGTTCCTGGATTGGCAGGGGAGAAAGGCAGCAAAGAAGGAGAGGAAAAATCCACTGATGAATTTTCTAAAGCACAAAAATGCGAGCCACCAGAAGCCAAATTCCTGAATCAGAAGATAAGACAAATGCCAAGAAGAACAGCAAACAGACCAAAGGAGAGAAAGGAGAAAATAGCAATGAAGGATCTGTGATTCGTTCTCTTCTATAACAAGGTGTACCGTCTGATGGATCCTGTGCTACCAGTACTGACGATCATCGAAAACATCCCTCAAACTCAGTAAGAAACGAAGAAAACTCACAAAAGTCTTACTCAGACGGAGGTCGGAAAGTTTATCACAAACGTCATAATAACAACTTTCCTTAACATGATGTTTGGTTCAAAGTCTAATGACACAGGAAGCCAGCAGCATACGAAGACCGAATTTGTTTACAAGCTTGTATTACAAACAGCAGACCAAACCTACTTTGGTAAATTTGGTATATTAATGACAATTTCGCAAATTTATAAAAGGATTTTCGCCTGATATTTTAATAAAGGTTTTTCTAGTTACACTTTAGTCTTGTTTGATAACTCGCTTTATAAATTAATTTAATAGTAAGCGCGCTGTGATTTGGCTGATTAGCCGTGTTTCATTTGCCTGTCAAGACAAAGTCAAGACATGGCTTTTCCCGGCGCGCGCGCTTCAAATGTTCAAATTTATTTTTGTATTTTCCTGCCTTATCGTGTCTTGATATTCAATATGATTTGATTTGTAGTTTCTGCTTATACAAGAGGAAAGTAATTATTTTATAAAAGAAATGAAACACGCCTTTCACGTTTCATTTCTTGATTGAATATATGTATAATCTGGGTACTCGTTGACGCGCTGGCGCGTAGACATTCGACTTTGGGACTGTTCGTTTATTACGTCGCAGGGAGGCTGGTAGTTTTAATGGGGCTGGGTACATTTTTTTAAATATATACTTTGAGGGAGGTAAACTTTGTGTATGAACGAATGAAAGGGGAGTAAATTTTTCCAGAAGCAAAAAAGGCTACTGATTTTGCTGATTCGATTTTGAGATGATGCATTCAAGCCGAAGTAGAACATACATATTTTCCTTAAAAAGACTTCTTCCGGACCTCTGACATCGTAGCTTGCACTTCTTCCGATATCAATGATAGATTACAATAATCTGCCATTTTAAAAAGGAAGTAGCCTGGCGAATTTTACAATCTTTGGCGGACTGGATAGTAATGGAGGTGTGTTTGTGTTGTCGGGGGGGGGGGAGTAAAAAAATTAAGTTATTGATTTGAAGGACGGTTTGAAATGAAATGATATTTTTGAGAGGGAGTAATTCTTTTTAACTGGAGAATTTTTGATAAAACACCAGTTCCCCTGCGACATAATAAACGAACAGTCCCTTAGAATTTGCATCCTTTTCAAAAAATACCACGGGTATCTCATGACTTCATTGTAACACGTTGACGCACAGCTATTTGACTTAGAATCTGCGTCGCTTTAGTTCTGCCGGCTATTTATTTTTATGTTAAAGAGTTATTGAATGTTTTTATGTGACGCCATGGCGGACATGTTGGTGTACCTCATACAAAGCATTCCTAATTAGCTTCTCTTGTTATACAAGGTACACCAAGCCGCCATTGTCATTTCATTCTCCAGGGATTGAGTAAAAACACTAGATTACCAACATTGGCCACGAAGGCGTGTTATGGGTGTCTCTGAGGTATTGATCAATACTTCTTCATGAAAAAAAAAAAAAAAAAAAAAAGAAAGAAAAAAAGAAAAAACTGCTCGACCAAAATTTTAAAGATATACATTGATTTCTGTCTTGCGCATGTTTCTAGGGAGATCTGAAATTTTACCAAGAGAACAGACACAGTTTCCTCTTTTCAAACTCCTTACCTGGCTGATGGCCTTTCGCCATTAACAATTAGGATATCTTTAGGTAGAGGAGATGACTTAAGTAAGCAACGTGAAGAGAATGTATGATCAATGAATCGCTACGCTTGCGTTCAATAATAGAAAACCTTACTTTTCGAGAACAAAACAAGCTTTGCTTCGTTCGCGGAAGAAAGATTGGCCAAATGTTTTAAAGGCCTCACTGAAATTTCCATGCTTCGATCGCACGAAACTTGAAAAAAGGCTTGAAGTCAGCGAGAGAGCGTGATTGTAATTTCCAGCTTTAACCCTGAGGGTTAGAAGATATTTCAGTCTTTGTACAAGGGAGTTTAATTTAAGTCAACTTTAAACCGTAGTGGGCTCATTTAATCATAATCCTCTCCTCGTAATTATTGCGCAGTCCCTAAAAGACTTTTATATTTAAAGCGAGATAACAAATAACACTAGAGCATAACTAGAAACCTTTATTAAAATATGTATCATAAAAATATTGTTATAAGTATTCCAACAAGTATAGAAAACCAGCTACAACCAATAAACTGTATCGGTAATTTAAAATGACATTTCGAACTATTCCCCCAAAAAAGACAGGAATCCTAAATGATTATTGTTCAATTGTTGTTAATTATATTGATTAGCTGTCTATTCAGTCAAGTTTACGACGACAAACGAAGAGTTTTATCCAGTGGGTGTTTTTTTTTTTTTTTTTTTTTTGAAAAAAGCCGGTATCTTGGAATTCAGGCACCTTAGTTTAAAAGCATTTTACTTAAATAAAGCTTACTTATTTAAAATGGAAATTGAAAGGTTAAATTTTGGTTACGTTGAAACGCTAACATAGGTTTTAAGAGCACAGAAAAAAAAAAAAAAAAAAAAAAAAAAAAAAAAAAAACTATTAAGCGAATGAAAACGTTATTTGCCAATCTGTGAAATTATGTTGAATTGTTCATGACTTTACTGTGTCTGGTTCTTCAGCAAGATCTGCCGCTTTGCGTTTTTCGTTTCATTTTCTTGATCTTGAAGCACTGAGGATACTTCTGGATGAGGTAAACAAGAACATTCACCAAAACCTGCCTAGGAACTTGACCAGCTCTTGCAAGGAATAACCTCACCAATTTTACCAAAGTGGAATAGGTTTGGTCTGCTTTTTCTAATACAACTTTGTAAACAAATTCGGTCTTCGTATGCTGCGGACTTCCTGTGTCATTAGACTTTGAACCAAACATCGTGTTAAGGAAATTTGCTATTATAACATTTGGGATAAATCTTCCAATCCATTCTAAGTAGGACTTCTGTGAGTTTTCTTTGTTTCTTACTGAGTTGGAAGAATGTTTCTGATGTTCGTAGGGTCCATTAGTTTCTGGTGACTCGCACTTTTGTGCTTTAAAAAGTTCATCAGTGGATTTGTCCCTTTCTTCTTCTTTGATGCCTTTCTCCATTGCCAGACCAGGAACACCAAGAACAGTTTCAAGTTCTGTTTCGACATTATCCAATCGTAATCTCCTCCTTTTTGGTTTTCTTACCACCTTTTCTTCGCCCTTACTTCTTTTAGAACCCAACATGGCCATATTTTTCGTTATACAAAAGCACTTCAGAGAGATATTCGGAAGCGTTTGATGAGCCGCAGCACGATAAATTTCAATATAAAATTTCACTATAATTCTCTTCCTTTTTGGCTTTCTTACCGCCTTTTTTCCGTGCTTCTTCCTTTTGGAGCCCAACATGGCCTTGTACTTCTGAACCTGAGTCAATGCATCCGGCTTTTCTCTATTTCTCGTTATACAGAAACAATCCAGCGAGATATTTGCAAGGGTTTGGCGAGCTACAACACGTTGAATTTCCATGTAAAATGCTAGCTGATTTGTGTGTATGTGTGTGTGTTGTTTTTCTGTCAAAATTTTTTTCAACGATCAAGCAAGCAAGAGGCCTCGACCTTTTTGTCCATCAAAATTCCCGCGGGAACAATGCATGATTGATATCTAGTAAGCTCTTTATTGTGACCACATGACCACGCTCAAATCCTGTCTATTCAGTTTGACAAATGTTCCAAGACAATAGCCAGCTGTACCATAATGAATATCGAGTTGAAGGCTAAAAAGTGCACAAGATAACGAAGAATTCGGTCGCGAATACAAGGTTCAAGGTCCATGTCATCGATCATCTATTCCAACTTTCTGTTCATTACGAAATGGCTAATCGGTACAACATTGCAATAAAACTGTACTCGGGTCAACAAACAACATTTAAATATCAAGATATTCATGGTCATGATATTAATTACTCTCTCTCAAATACTAGTAAACAGAATACTCTAAGAAAATGTGTTTTTCATAATTTTTTATACTAAGTACACCTATTTCAAGAAAATTAAAACAAAATAAAAATTAAAAATAAATGAATGAATAAATAAAAATAAAATAAAAAAGAAACGCAAAGTAACAATTGAAATAGTTAACAATAAAAAAATTATAAGTTTGACCCTAAAGCCGCGGCTACACGAGCGATATTTACTTGCACAGGCGACGCGATTTTTTAAAATTAGTCGCGTCGCGGTGGAAATCGCACGTGTAGCCACCCTTGCACAGCCGACGCGACAGCTGAAAAA
>JANTNT010107757.1:0-14303 GCA_024752375.1 Entacmaea quadricolor
TTTATTTATTTATTTATTTATTTATTTATTTATTTATTTATTTATTTATTTATTTATTTATTTATTTATTTATTTTAGACCAACCAGTGGCGCCTTCGAGACACCAAACAATCAGCTAGAGAACGATTTAGAAGCTACAAAACATGAACTGAAACTAAAAAATGAAGAACTCGTCAAATACAAGCAACAGGTAAATCATGTTGGTTTAATATGTGGAAATACTTGAAATCATTGTTAAAATTATTACAGGAGGCTTGGGATACGATAAAAAAAGAAATAATTCAGTAATCGTGCTGCATAAATATTATTTGCATGGGATGCTTGGAATACCAAAAAACCATAAAAGTTCAAACACTGTGCCTTTCTCACTCTGGTTAGTTTTTCTGGTTAGCACCACGTCGTTCGGTGTGGTTCGAAGGTTCAAATGAACCCCCCCCCTCACGAAAAACGACCCCCTTAACTTCCTGGCTACGGGCCTTTGATTATTTCGTCCTAGGTTTTGGATGTCAAGAAACAAATGGCAGCAACGACTGCTGCGAGTAATCCTGGTGGTAGTCAAGGTAACCAACATCCTTATTTAATGACTAGTTATTAACAGTTTTCCTTCACAATATTTTCGCTTTATCAGGTTTTTTCTGGCTTATCCTTTAAAACTCTTAAGGTCTTACACGGGAGATGACATGAGCGTCGATTTTTGTGCCGATAAATTTGCTAACCCAACTCGCTAGTTAAACGGACTGCGGTTTCTCGGCAATAAAGTCGCAGACTTGTCGCCACTGATTCGAACATGCTCGAAATTTAGTGCAATAGGCCATTTCCGAGATACGCTCCGATTCCATCGAACAATAGTTTCAATACGAGGCTCCGTTCGAAAATACAGCAAAGATATATGATTTGCACGGAGCCTCGAATTGAAACTATTCTTCGGGGTAATTGGAGAGTATCTCGGAAATGGTCTATTGCGTGGCGGTTTTTGATTGAAAAGTAACAAAAACGCTACCGTGCCTACCCTCCTTGGGAGAAAAAATGTCAATGCTACGAGTAAGAGGTAAATTTTGAAGCCACCAATAACCAGGTAGACATATGCTTCATTTAACAGTGTCAGAAGTAAAAAATTTGCAAAATTTTAAAATGGTACTGTTGTTTTAAAGAAAATTGCCGTAAAATCGCCGTCAAATTGCCATGAAATCGCCGTAAAATCGCCAGACTGTTTACACGCGAGAGTTGGATTTGAAAATTTATCGCCGTTGAAATCGTCGCTCATGTCGCTGCTCATGTCACGGGCCTTTACGAGCATACAGTGTCTCTGACTTTTGACACTGACTCGACTTGCGAGCGCTGCACCTATCAGAGCGCGCGTTATATCTAAATATTTTATAATTTACAATATTTCATGGCCATTGTTTTAGATAACGCTGATCTTGCCGTCAAGCTTGTGGAAACTGAAGATCTTCTGGATGCAACAATAGCAGAAAAAGAAAATCTTGACGCTCAGGTAACAAACGTTAGGATCAAATGAAAACGCCTACAGTTTGATGAACAGTACTGAATGTAGTAGTAGAGGGAACCCAACAGAAGAGCCCCTTTCGGGGAGTTGTGGTTGTAAAATATAGGTTTTTGAGTACTTGCCTAGGTTTTGTATAGGAATCTTACTAATATAATCGTATTTGTTTTAGGTGGAGTTTCTTAATTCTGTTATTGTAGACTTACAGGTAAGAAAACTAGGTTCTTGATCAGATTTTGAAAAGATAACATCAAGAAGTTGCGTAAAAAACTCACCTCAAAATTATATTTAAAAGAAAAAGGAGTCTTTTAAAATCACTTGAAGTCGAGAAGTTTTTAATCTTTCTTTTTTTTTTCTTTGCAGCGTAAAAATGAAGAGAACGAGCAGCGTATAGAGATGCTTATGATGGGAGGAACACGATCTACCAATGGTCTTCTGGATTCGTAAGTATATTTTGAAGCAGTTTTCGAGTGAGTGGGAAACGTACGGTACCGTGACTCTTAAATGGCTTCCGCTACGAACCAATCAGAAAGCGAGAAAACAGACACCATCCAGCAATCTTACTGTAAGAAAGTGGAAGGATTTACATTTTCCTGGCCGCCTTCTTTCTAACAGACGATGACATCAATCAAAGAAAAATGTTTTCTTTTTGTTATTCAAAATTTTTTTAGTAGATGCGTCATTCGACTGCAGACTCGTTATCTAAACCGCGATTCGAAACACTTTATTGGCTTTTATGTCAATCAATCACAGAGATAATTTATTCATTCCACATAAGGTCCTTCTGTCCTAAAGGTGTCGACACACACTACAACATTACGCACAGTATTGCGAGCAATAAATTGCAGCGTGTGTCCTCTCCTGAATCTGTTGCACGCAATTTTGCACGGCAGTGTTGTAGAAGTTGAATCGATTTCTACTTCTGCTACATTGTGCGCAATAATTTCTTTGTGTGTCCATTTTCGCAACATTACTGGCAATCTTGTGACATTTTTTTTTTGTGCCCGGCCAATTAAATATCAGCAGATTCATTTATTCAAATAGATTGTGAGTTTTTCTTCAGGAAATGTTACAGTGTTACCTTAACATTTTGTTGCTTGCAATATTGTATCTTATGTCCGCACCTTAATGAGCTTCAACATAAACATTTCAAAAACGGATCAGTTCCACACCCTTCCACTAGAGATTAAAAATACTTTATAGATTTCGCTAAATATTTAATAATAATAAGGTTTGACAAATTTAGAGGTAAAATAAGGGATGGATATCTTTTGTAAAAGTACATTTGTAATCTGTTTTCTTCAGACCTGAGATGGACGGAGAACCAGTCCCTCGTTTCAAAATACGATTATTCTGTGACATCTGTGACGTCTTTGATGAGCATGATACTGATGACTGTCCTGCCCAGGCCTCTGAAGCTCCAGATATTGGCACCATGAACCATGGCAGTAGAACTGAGAAGAGACCTTACTGTTCCACTTGTGAAGGTAATATACAGAGGTGACATCACCTCTGACATCAATGACTTTCGGGTATAAATTACAAAGCGATATGCAAAGATTCTTCTAAACTTTTTATTCGTGGAATTATTTGTTTTAAATTTTTACAGTGCGACTACTGTAAACGGGACCACTTAGACAACAAGAACCAATCAAGATTTAGAGTGAAAACGTGAGCCAATCACGGGAGATCACAATCAGTAGAATCTTGAACTCAGCCAATCACAATGTTTCATTCCCACGGTCTTTTGATAAAATCAAAATTGTTTGTCAGACTTTATTCAGATCTTGGCCTTTTTCACTTGCTCCTGATTGGATAGAATTGTCTAAAGTTGGAATGCATTGTTTTCACTCTAAATCTTGATTGGTTAACTTTGTCAAAGTGGCCCCGGTTATACAGTAGCCACGCTGTCATTGTTAAAATAAAAGGATATACTATCGGACAAGTTCTGGCTTTGTTGCACGCCCTTTGTTGAAATGTAAATGTAATTAATTAATGTAAATGTAAATGTAATTATTAGTTCTCCCCAAGGGGCTTTTCAGAACTAATTTACAATAATGGTCACTGGAGGACTTTACGGGCTGCATAGTATGGCACCGTTGGCAGCCGCGCAGCTTACAATCATGAGAAAATAATTAGTGATTAGTATGTTATGCCTCCAATTGGAATATGGCTGTTGAACTGGGAGACAATCCCCTACAAAGAACAACAAAAAAGGAATGTTAACGAGGTCACGCATCGAATTGTAGGGCTGATTTTAGGAGCGCGAGATTTTAGGCCCCAGCAAAACGGGTATACATTGTAGCAGCCATTGTGTTCTTCAATGTCGCTCATTGTGGCAAAACGTAACATAGCAACATTGTTGCTCTCGGTGCGGACACATCAAATCTTTCTGAAATTTCTCAGAAACATTGTTTCCTGGACACAACATCTGTGACCACCACAATGTTTCACTCTTGGCAAAACGGAACAACAAGGGATGTTGTGGCCACAATATGTTCTTGTTTTACCAGGGCCTTAGTTGTGAGGATTGGTAAATCTATTCACAGCAGATATGCCAGACCTTGCTTTGTTCGATGAATCAATCCATCTCCTGGTTGGCAATTTGCACAGTAATAAAACAAAGATGAATACAATGTAGTTTGTATTTCAAGAGTAAAATTACTGTTCATTTCTCAATTAATTTTTAATTTGCTTTGTTTATAGTTTTTGGTCACTGGACTGAAGATTGCGATGATGAGGAGGTAAGATTAAAGATTCTTCAAATTTATCGAGTCATAAGGGCTTTTAATCTCTACCCTCTCCTTACCTGATCCTCAAGGCCTGCAGATACTCCTTTCCTCACAGCAGTTTTCGAATGAGTATCGTGACTTTTAAATGGCTTCCGCTCTGAACCAATCAGAAAGCAAGAAAACAGGCACCGTCCAATCACAATGCTTGATTAAAAAAAGCCATTTAAAGGTCAAAGTGCCGTGCATGTGCCTTATTCAATTATCCCCTCACTACTGTCTTGTTACGTCTCCGGCCCCTATTATTCTTCCTTTATCTCAATTGCTCTCATAACCTCATGTCCTTTTTTCCCACAGACTTTCTAAGCCTGAATTATGAGTGTTGCCAAAACAGAATACTATGGTTTACGATAAACTACAGCCAGCTAAGTAACCAATAACCCAAGAAAATGAAGAACCCGTCCATTCGCTTGCTGTATTATTAGAGTATTTGAGATTAAGACTAAACTAAAGTACAATGCTCGACATTGTCGCAGATTTGATGATGTACTTATTCGTCCTGTCGTTACTGAGTTGCTGGGATAAGAATACAAACTGGAATACCTTTTTTTCGTTCTTCTCAAAGATCCCAAAACATGTAAAAGAAATCCAGCACATAAGTTATTTCACATAAAGTACTTAGATTCAAGAAAAGTAGATTGCACGCCATATATCCGTGAAATAAAACTTAACAAGTATTATCTAATTGCACTATTAGGTACAAACTAGTGGATATCACTGAAGCAGAACAGTGCAAATAACAATAGAAGTTATCTTGTGGTCTTTGTCTTTCTTTATGTAGTTTATGCATCAGTGAATTCTTAGATATCGGATAACAAAACAGTTGATAACGAAATACTATTACGAGCTAACTAGTTAGTACTTGTTTCACAGATATATGGTGTGCACTCTATCAAACAAACTATTAAAATAAATAACTATATTATTTTCATGAAGTTTTCGCCATTTCAAAATAAATAAATATAGCGGTGGTGGTGTAACACCATGGTTACCATAGTAACCCGACATGTAGCTGCTTGAATCTTTCCATGCCTAGTATTCCAGTATTTCTTATTCCAGAATAGTATAGCCAGGACTAGGACATTAAATTTTACACAGGGTTCCCATGCATGCTTGAATTTTTAGTCGCTTCCTCCGGTTCGCACGCAGGGGAGTTGGCTGAGGTTCACATAAAAGATTGGCCGGCCAACATATAAATTCTTAATAAAGAACTGTTTTAAGAAAATATGAATATATATTAGTACTATTAGTGGTAGTGGTGTTAGTAGAGTATTATGTTAATGTAAGACCGTGGTATTTTCGTTAGGTCTGTCACTGACAACATGTCCGTCAATTGATATCATGGTCCGACCATTTTATGCTAATGGCGTTTGATTCAGACTGAATCGTGAATACTCGTTAAGTTAAAACTAAATTCAGTAATTATTCTTAACTTCTGAAACCCTGGGTTAAAGGAATCCTGCAGTCCATTCCAGAACTCATTATCCATTCCACAACATGAAAGATCACGAGAACTCGTCAAGGGAGTAATTATAAACCGATGAGCTGGTGCGCGTGATCTTTCAGTTACGATCTTCTGCATGTTAATTATTGAATATTAACTAATCAATTTTTTTACTTTTCTTTGAGTACGCGCAGCTGTGTATCAACGACTGAATCATTATTTGGACCTTTTCACTCATTTAAGGTGACTGGCTACTATTGAACGTTCGATGCGCGCCCACGAGCTCGCGAGCGCACGAATACCGCTGAGTTTCCATGACGACGTTCAAATTTTTTAAGGGACCATTGGTGTTTTGAACTTCAAGAGGGCAAAACCCTCAAAGTTTGCACGGGACTATTTTTTTCCAATTTTCAGATACATCAAGTTCAAATAAAGCTTTACAGAAAATTTAAGAAAACTTTCATGAATTTTACTCACAGAAAAACTGTTATGTTCACATTTTTGCGTTTGTTTTTGACAACAAAAATCAGTACTTATACGAACAAAACCTTCCTTTTTCGACAGATTTTCTAGAAAATCCTTATTTTTTTGTTTTTGAAGTATGATTTAAAAATTCAGTTCTTTTAAAAAAATGTTTCAAAAGCCTTGTTACTTTTTGCAATATGAATTTTTAAAAATTTGGTTACATATTAGTTTTCCTTCAAAAGCCTCCGAGTACAGTATATTCAGGCTTGAATATTTCAAAAACGAGTACAGGACACCCCATTTTTCTTTTCAAATTTGAACTCAGCAGTAAATTTCGCTTCAGAAAATTGCTGTTTAAAAGTTTTTTCATGACTTTGGCCAATAGTAGCCAGTCACCTTAAGGGGTCAGTTATTCTACTTACAGAGTTTATCTCGCTTTTCGGATAAGTGAGATAACCTCTGGCGCAAAGGTTAGGGACCGATATATTTAAGAGAGCTGGGAGGGATAGGTTTTATTAGTAACAGATAGGCAGGACATGGCTAAAGAATATGAGTAAGCACTTAAACGGAGTCATTTTCTTTATTTTCAATTTCCTTTGCTTCAGAGTGAAGTCACTAAACCCGTGAAATAGATATTAGACTAATACACTTAAGTAGACCTTAATTCCATTCTTTTTTTTTTTTTGTTTTTTTTTTTTTTTGTTTGTTTGTTTTGCATCTATTTGGCTATTACACTTTAACAAGTAATTTTTATTCTACGGGTTTAATGACTTCATTCAAAGAGGTGTGGTTACAAAAACTGGGCATATTGAGTACTCAAGGACGTAGCGGCGCGTTTGGGAGCAGGGGAGGTTGTGCTGCTACGCACCCTAAATAATCAGTATTACAATGGCGGATGCAGGGGAAGGGTCCATGGGTACCGCCATCCTTTCAACTCGTTTCCCCCTTTTTTCCCCCTTTTTTCCCCCTTTTGTCCTTGTGGCGAAAAAAAATTAAAAAATGACGTCCCTGTTGTAGGAAGGTTTTGGACCCCACCTTTCAAAACTCCTGTATCCACCTTGTGTTAACAAAACAAAATGTGGTAAAAGTCCACCTTCTCATCTCCCCATCTAGTAATGACTAGTGACCGGTCCCTCGTTAATATAAATAAAGATTTTAACATCAGTTTTATTAAGGCTGTTGTTATATTACATTAAAAATTATTATCAAAGTAAGTTATGGTATTTTATGCTGTTAATATGTTTTGTATTATTAAGCCTACATTTTCTGTATGTATAAGTAGTAGTTTGATTCAAGGGGATTAGAAATAACCATCTCTAATGTAACTGCCGTTAACTATTATCGTTATAAATGTTATAACCTGCATAAAGTACCTTCTCATCGATTAAGTAATACTGTTATTAAGAGTATAATCTCTTTCAGTTATATATTTTTGTATGCTTGGCGACAATTAATTAAAATGCACAAAAACTGTTATCTTGACTTAACTGATGTATCGTGCGGTCTGATTAATTACTGGGTTGCACTTGACGTCATTTCCGGTCTCGTGTGGAATTTTTATCAGCTGAAGTAGTTTTCAAAAGAAAAATACTTGATTGAGTGAACATGGTGGTCAGTGTTTGACCACCATCTGAGGCTTATAATGAGATTCATGAGATTCATTTAGCTGATTGAAACCCAGCCGTTTTCAGCTTCGTATGCAAATTGCACATTTCAGAGCATATGACATTCCCTAGAGAAATGTTCTTTTGTTAAGATATTTACACATGAAAGAATCAACTCCCAAGGTTAGCATCACGTGGTCTGAAATATGCACAACAAACAACGAAGCTGAAAAGGTCTATTAAAGGCGTGCAATAAAGGTGTTCTAAAGGCAGCGAAATGATGCAGATCTTAGGGGAGGGGTGCAGGAGTTGCGCATTTCCCCTCCCCGGACGACTTAGCCAATTTTTTTGACTGTTTGACTGCTAGAATGGCTTGCGCCTCTAATCTACCTGCACCCCTTTGCTGAAGAAAATCCGGAATCCGCCCATGCTCTGCTCTGTGATGTTGTGAAAGCACCTGAATATAGGGACCGCAGAAAGCTATGATTGGGCGCAGAATTTTTTAATATTAAAATATTATATTTGTCACATATTTTGTCAATAAATTATTTTGACCCTCGAGAAATATTGAATATTGAGGGGATAAAGCGTCCTGCTGGGAAATAACCACCTCGGTCTGCATAATTCTTCATGTCATCCGCAGCCTCGTCCAATAATTGCTTATTGTATTGACCCCATTAAAAAACAATGCTTCACTTCACTCCACTTAAATTTATTGTGTTACATCCTAAGTTATCATTACAAAGCGGCAGTAGATTCTCAACAACATCCTAATGATTAATGGAAATTCCATGGTTATGAAAGAAGTTATTATTTGAACAATGGGATTATCTCATTTGCATACAACTGTAATGACAGCTATTAAAATCCCAGAGTTCTTTTCGTGTCTACTCATTACCAGTCCAGCCCGGTCATGATCCTTCAGACAGCCGCCATATTGTTTTCCAAGAAACATTTTATTTTTCTGACCTCGATTTTTCTTTATCGTCTGTCATGTCCGACCTTGTAGAAAGTGAGGCAGAGGAATCCCTAGATGAACTACTTTCAAGTGCTAGTGAGGACGAAGAGGAAAATGAGGAAGACAACGAAGAAAAAGACGGGAATTTACGAGATTTGATTAATGACGAAGAAGAGGAAAGTGCGAGCGACGAAGAAAAGAGCGAGTCAGAAAAAAGCGACGAAGAAGGAGAAGAAGACGATGAAGATACACATAAACATAAATCTTCAAAAAGAAGAAGAGGTTAGATTTAAAGAAACGAAGTATTTTTAGGCATTTTACTAACATTTAATTTGTTGCTAACAAGTTTTATTTCGATTGTTTTTGCACGTGTAAAACGTTTGAATTATAGACGAAGCAGAATTGGATGAAGAGGATTTGGATTTGATACAAGAAAATTTGGGAATACGTCTACCAAAGGTAATAAAAAGAGGCTTTAGATCTTCTAGGTTTTTACTTAAAATGCAGTTTACTGAACAACGAATTTTGCGAAAGAATGTCCTGGATTCATTTAGAACATTGTCGAATCCTTTTTGTCTGATTGCGATCTTTTTGACTTTTTTCCAACTTACTTCTTATTGCAGTGGCTTTAAGAACGTCTTTCTTTGTTAAGAACCTCAGACTTTTAATAATGTCGGCTAAGTTTTCAGTAATGTTTATTTGTGATTGAAGTGAAGTACTTTCGTTTCTTCATAATCATAACATCGTCAGCTGTTGCTAATGGTTGACACTGTCCCAACGACAGTGGGTTCTTAAAACTCTGGGTTCAGAGTATTTTAAGGCATGGCAATAATGAAACCTACTCAAACCTTTATGCATTTTTGTTGTACAAAAATATAGAGATAATTTGTACAAAATTAAAATTATTTAAAAATCTGAAAGTGCAACTAATGAATGCCTTGATTTTTTATTCTGATTTATAAAAATGGCTTATAACAAAAAAATTGGTACCTTTCATTTTTTATGGGAGTCTCCCAGCTGAGCAAAGTTAAACTAGGTGTGCAAAGGATTCCCTGATTCAAGAACAAAAAATCAATTTCTTGTTGCCAATTAATCAGTCACTGATGAAGTGCTGCTCTCTTTGATAATTTTGACAAATTACTTGCAGTTGCTTTTAAAATAGTTTTCTTTAGTGATTTATGTTACCAAAAGATCCCGAACAAGAGGGCTGGCCAAGAAAACTTTCAATGCACTATGATTGGTTAGAACAAAACTCATTGCTAATATGGCCCCAAAATACTAGATCCTTTCTTCCATAATTACAATTAATGGTCTCTAATTGCTTATCCTACAGAAAAAGTTCCATCGTCTCAAGAAAGTCAAAGTACTTGACTCAGATGAAGATGATGAAAGTGAGGGAGTTGAACCTATGCTAGTAGAGAGGGAGACTATTGCTAATGAGCTGTTTAAAGGAGGTGATGAAGATGGAGAAAGACCTCGTGTATGTATTGTAATCATTTATAATAGATTAAAGATGTGATATAATGGATGAAAACGTGCCAAAGTAACCCAGAAGAAAGGGTCAACATATCCTCATTGTGCAGGTTTCTAAAACTTCCATTCTAAAGAAACATTTTGATAAGTTAAAAAAACTGCAGTAGGATCAGATTGCTAATCAAATATGGTATTATGAATAAGGGTATTTTCATTGCATTGTAAAAAATCCATAGATATCTTGTATTTTACAGCCACAACTCCCAGTAAGTGCTCTTCCGTTGGGTTCGCTCCACACACACTACCACTACATTCAGTATTTACAACACACGACACTCAAACTCACATGTTGATTTTTAGAGAGAGGAAAACCCAGTTTTCTTGATCTACAAACCCCTTGCACTTAAGTACTGCATTGGTGAGAGGACAATGGCATAGCAGCATAGACCGCCCCATGCTACCCTGGTTCTCATTTTCAAAGTAGTTCCAGTTACAGTAGCCATAATAATATGTAGTGTTACTGTGCAACGAGCAGTACCATGACACTCACACAAATTTTTGACATCTTTTTGACAACTTTTTGACATCTTTTTGACAAGTTAGATGGCTAGAGGTGGACCAAACCAAGTCGGCTCGTTTCATTTTGTCATTGTCTAGACATTCATACAGTTCCCAGACAGGCTTTGTCGGTTGACATCATTATATTGTATTCAAACCTCTTCTATACCCTGCCCATCGAATAATCAAAGTAGACCGCCCATAGCTGATTGGATTAGCGGTAAAAATAGGATTCAGTTGTCAAAAAGATGCCAAAAATATGTCAAAAATTTGTGTGAGTGTTCACGGTACAGCACATAGCACAGTAATAATCTTTGAAGTTCTTTATAATGATGTAATTACTGTCAAATCTAGTCCACCCCAGAACCTGTACTGCCAACTGTTGACTCTACATATGCAGATATTGATGAATCAGAGTCAGAGGAGGGTAAGTTAGAATCACTTAGGTTCTCTTCAGTGAATATCAATATCATTTCCTGATACACATAATAATAATAATAATAATAACTGAATTTGTATAGCGCTTATACAGGCTGATTGGATCTAAGCGCTGAAAAAAAACAAACAAAAAAGAATACAAATTACAAATTATAAGCAAGTTTGAAGAAGTGAGTTTTAAGGTTTGATTTATAGAATTTAAGCTAGTAATGTTCCTAATTGAATCAGGCAGTGAGTTCCATAATAAGGGAGCAGCAACAGAAAATGAACATAACCACAACATTTCATATTGAACGATTTTACAGACAGCAACACTTGAGATGACGAACGTAGTTTACGGGTGGGACAGTATATTTGAACTAGTATATTTGAACTAGTTCTTGTATGTACATAACCCAAGAAAACTCTGTAAATTTTGAGATCCTGTTACATACAATATATCTGTATAAAAGTAAATTTTTATTTATGTACCATAGCTACAAAATAATGTGCATTCTGATTGGCTAATTAACCAAGAACCATTTTTTAAATGGCCTGCAGATGCCCATCATTTTTTCTCTTTCCTTGAAAAAATTGCTATGTTATAAAAGAAAAGGTTAATGCTTAGCATGCATCCATCATGAAGTGGATGCACTAGAGTTTGCTCAGGCACTCAAGAAGCTAGAGTTAAACTCAGCTATGCCTCATGCAAATCTTAGGCCAGTCACTTGTTGGTGGAGCATCCTCATTTTATTGTCTTCTTGTTTTTCAGATGAGTTTGATAATTTTATTGTTGATGATGAGGGAAAACCAATAAAACACCACCACCACCCTAAAAGAAAACGAGTAATGATAGAAGGAGAACATGACTCGTAAGTAATGATGATGATGATTGTTGTAGTGGGTAGTTTATTAGATAGCACTAGCAGATTCAGGGGGTGTCCCAATACACCTCACTTACTCTTACACATTTTAAGAAGCATTTATGTCATAATATCACTATATAGATTTTTTCATTTGGGGCTCCTCCTTAACAAATTCCTGCATGTCTGAGAAAACAAATTTCCTGTATCCACTCCTGAATAATCACATTACAGTTCAAAGAAATCTTTTATTCTGTCAAGAGTTAATGGCAATGATGAGGGCATTTTTATCAAATCAGTACAATCAGTACATTAAATAGTAAAAAACAGTCATCCCTCCCATAAGAGGACAACCTCAGGAATCTGAAAAGATGTCTGTAAGTAGAGTTGTAAACTTACAGGAACCTGAAATTACAGAGTTTGACAGCCAGTTACTGTTGTTCTACTCTAACTGTGGTCACTTGAGTTTGTTAACTAATCAGATTACAAATCAAAAACAATAGCATTTGAGTTCATGAATTCAAAATTCTTACTTTCTTCATCCTTTGTATTATATTACTGCTAGTATATTAACTCCAATTCTATTGTTTTTGATTCATAATCTGACTTGTAAATGAACTTAAGTGACCACAGTTGGGAAGCAAGGGTGGCACATTGATGAGAGCACTTCCCTCTCACTAGTGTGACCTGGGTTTGATTCCAGGACTCTGTATTATTTGAGTAGAGTTGTTTGTTGGTTCCTCTCCCTTGCTTTGAGGGTTTTCTCTGGGATCTCTGGGTTTTTTTCCTCTGTAAAAATCAACATATTTAAAGAACCTGGTTGAATAAATCCCACAAGGAGCTCTGAAAATTCAGAGCCCCATGTGGGATTCGAACCCACGACCCTCCAGTTTCTAGTTGGATGCTCTAATCACTGAGCTATTAGAGACTCTATGGTGACCCACATATGACCCAGCTTACCATAGTCTCCAAAAGCTTAGTGGTTAGAGCATCCGACTAGAAACTGGAGGGTCGTGGGTTCGAATCCCACATGGGGCTCTGAATTTTCAGAGCTCCTTGTGGGATTTATTCAACCAGGTTCTTTAAATATGTATACATGTATTCTCGTTCAGTAAATAACAGTAAAAATCAACATTTCTAAATTCCAACTGGACTTCAGTAGACAAATAGCCCCTATGTGGATGTGCCAATGCAAATTCCAATTATTAATCACCATCATTGTCATAATCATCAGCAGCAGCAGCAGTTAGAGTACAAGGACTGTTAAAGAGAGTTTTGAAAAGGTGTTGTAAGTGGGACTGTTCTATTATGGGAGTGTCTGTACACAGAGAGTTGACTGCATAGTTACTGAGCAAAGAAAATATCTGTTATATCTTTTAGAGCCTTGCAGGAAGCACAAGATACATTTGGATTGGACTTTGACTTTGATGAGTTTGAGAAGTTTGGAAGAGAGGATTATGACGAGGATGAGGAAGACTATGAAGATGAGGAAGATGACGGCAGAATGGCAATGAGAAAAGCAAGGAGAAAAGCAACCAAAAAAACCATATATGAGGTCTGTAATCCTTTTTGTTTGTAGGGGAAATTGTTTATATATTTTATGACCACAACTCCCTATAAGGGGCTCTTCCAATGTTTGCTCCACACACACAACATTTACCACTACATTCAGTATTTACAGCACACAAAACTCTTATTCATTTTTAAAGAGGGAGGAAAACTGGAGAAGCTGGAGAAAAACTCTTGTAGTATTGGAAGGAATAACACATGAAACAAACTCAACTCACATACAAAACTTTGTAGGAGGGGCTTGATCCATGGACCCCATGACCACTTATTGGTTTACTTTTCTCATTAACTTTATAATTGTAGCTTTATAAAAATGTTGTAGCATTACTGATCCTTTCTTTTTGTCTGCAAACAGGTATTTGAGCCAAGTGAGTTAGAGAAGGGCATGTTAACTAGTAAAGATGCAGAAATCAAAACATCCGACATCCCTGAGAGATTTCAGGTAATGCATATCAATAAAAGAACTTCAACCATTACTATGAATATGACCCCCCAGATGCAAACAAATCTCTATTCATGACACTTGTAAACTTTAGCCATTACCATGAATATGATCCCCCAGATGCAAACAAATCTCTATTCCTGACACTTGTCAACTTTGACCATTACCATGAATATGACCCCCCAGATGCAAACAAATCTCTATTACTGACACTTGT
>JANTNT010107869.1:0-11039 GCA_024752375.1 Entacmaea quadricolor
CAGGTAAAAACAGGTTATTATACAGGTAAAAACAGGTTAACGAGAAACAGGTTATTATACAGGTAAAAACATGTGATCACGATAAAAATGTATATAGTCAGGAGACAAGTGGATTTTGATGAGGAAAAGCAGTTTATTAACTGGTAAAATAGGAGAAGTTTCAAAAGAAATGAGATTAAAGAGAATAGGTAAGAATGGGATGTGTGAGAAAAGCATTTTAAAAAACCAGATTGAAAGGTAAAAGGTATTTGATTACCTAATAGTTTGCACAGCTCTTTGACCATAGTTTGGAATGCAGGAAAGAATTCGTCATATTGTTCTAGTCGCTGGATGACTCTGATAGTAAAGTACAAACCGTGATTACGGACCTCATACTACATCGGTGGTAAGTACCAGTTGAGCATGAGAATCTATTCAATAATCGCAACATACATACCCAGTGAGGTCATCCACCTTCAGCAAGTGTTTGGCTTTACTTAGTTTACCAACTGCATTGACAACATCTCCTGATCTACAGCTGGGATCTGACGATATCAAAACTGTGTGTAAGTACGTGCACAATACTGAGGCTTAACAGTTGTTATAATTATTCCCCAAAGGATGATTGCAAACCAGCTAAACATTTTAGTTAAGGCCCATTTAGACGGTACAAATTTTTACTGCAACTGTCGCATGCGATAATAAAAGAAGTTGTAGCATTTTCAAGCATGTTTTAAAACCTTACGACAATCGTAAGTCATGACGTCAGAAGATTGCATGTGACAGTTGTAGGGAAAAGTTGTACCGTGTAAATAGGCCGGCCTTTAGATAATCTTTAGAGATCAGATCTTGTATATGACTAGGAACAGAACGCCGTGCTGTGTTATAATCTATGGTTCTTTTTTTATTCTTTTTTGATTGGTTCAGAGGAAAAACCATTAAAAATACACGATACGACAGGTTTCCCACTTGTACAAAACCTGCGCAAATTACCGACTACCAGAAAACTCACAATCTAACTGGCTAAACAGACACCTCTCTTGCTTGATGTCGTTCTAAAATAGAAAGCAACTAAGATTGTAAGTTTTCCGTTGGTAACGAGGTCAATTTTAATGTTGGCAGTCAAATGTGTTACCGTCGTTTTCGATGAAGCGCGACTCTCAAGACTACTAAAGGTCTAGCTGCCTTTGTACATTGCTTTAGATGGATGTCAATCACTTGATAATGCCACGTGTGCAGTTTTTCTTGCTCTGAAAATGATGGACGTCCACCTAAAGCAATGTCCATGCAAACCTTGATGTCAAGAAAGTCGCGCTCCATCGAGCTCCATTGGAAACGACGGAAAATAACGTAGATTTTGTCTAATGCACATTATTGTACACCTCACCAACTCATGTACAATAGTTTAATAGTTCCCTAATAATTACCAAGGTTCGATAGTTCTCTCATGGTATATGCATAGCATTGTATACCTCACAGACCCTCACGTACAGTTCATTTTATAATATAGACAATCACTGGATATGAGCAAACGCGAGCTCTGATTGGCTACTCTACAACTAGGCTATCAGCTCATATACCGTGAGTAGAGAGATCAACAAAATGACCGAACGCTTCGATGAACTTTCAAATGCGAAATACAGACTTTACTAAGATATTGTTTTTATTTCTCATGATCTAGTGGTTGTCTATATTATAAATCAGTTATTCCACTCAATCTCGTCGTACATAGCTGATAGCCAACTCGGTGTGTAGCGCCTTGTTGGCTATCAGCTCATGTACGACTCGATTTCGTGGAATAACTGCTAAATATACCTTTAATAACTTACCAAGGTTCAACAGTTCTCTGATAGTATGCATAGCATTGTACACCTCACCAACTCTCATGTAAAGTTCATTCATTCGAGGAAACACTCCAGATACAGTGGTGACATCAAAAAGCTTCTGGAAATGAGCAACAATACTTTGTAACTGGTCTAAATTTGGCTTCTCAGGACCTTTAAGATCACTTGGCCTGGCTCGCCTGTCGTCTTTGCTAAGGGATTCGATGAATGCTGTAAGTTCCTTTACTCTTAATGGTTTATTGTCTTTTGGTTGGAACATGGTTTCTGGTTTCCATGGCATCAGGTTGATTGACAAGTCAATGATGGCTTTATGTAAATCCTATAGAACATCGAATACAGTGAATGTCTGGATACATAAAATTGATAAAAAGTAGGAAACTCTGGTGAAGTAACTGAGAACACTGAACTAACGAAGAATAACGCAGGAGAACTAACACTGAACAAACGTGGAACGAACGTTCGACTAACGGTTAACTAACGAAGAACTAACGAGGCACTAACGCTGAACCGACGGCTGTGCCACAGGCTTTTATACTTGATAAAACACTCCCGCTCGTGTTTTAAATACTACTTATTTGCGGGTAAAACGCTTTGAAATGAAATAGGCATGACGTTTCGGCTATGCCATATACCTATTGAAAACATCATCATCATCATCCATGTAGAAAACTCCATTCGACCGCTTCCTTCTGATCATTCCGAATTTATAAGACAGGAAACAGCACGTATTCTAAATAATTCTAAGCCACCCAAGTCAAACACGGCTGAAGCTGAACGCCAGGCACTTCGCAAACTCAAGGAAAATGGCGACATCTTTATTCTTCCAGCTGACAAAGGAAACGCAACTGTAATTATGAACACTAAAGACTACAAGGAAAATATTAATCAACACTAAGGTGACAAGACCCACAAACGACTTAAGAAAGACCCCACTCAGAAAATAGATCGACAAGTAAGAAAACTCTTGAAGTCCTCTTCTATTCCTACGATCAACACTGGAAGATCTCATCAAGCGCTTCAAAGCCTCTAGGCTTTACGGACTGCCCAAGATACACAAACCTGATATCCCTCTGCGTCTTGTTATCAGCAACATCGGATCACCTACTTACAGCCTAGCTAAACACCTCGCCACCAGTATACTACCTCACATCGGTTCTACTCCTTCTTATGTTAAGAACTCCGCTCATTTTATTGAGTTGATCAAGGACTACCAACTTCAAGATACTGATATGTTGTTGATGTTGTATCGCTCTTCACCAATGTCCCTGTCAACGTCTCCATACAGATTCTATAAGACCTTGTCCCTGCTGGCCTCCCTTCTGACTATCCTGATCTCTTCCAATTCTGCATCAACATAATCTACGTCCTCTGGAACGAACAGTTCTACGAACAACAAAAAGAGCAGCTATGGGTTTGCCTTTGTTACCTGTCATTGCCAATTTGTTCATGGAGAAATTTGAACAAGCCTTGAATAACACATTCGACAAACCTTCAATATGCGCATGATACCTTCGGCATTTGGCCTCACGGACAAGAACGGCCCGATGCCTTCCTTCTCTTTCTCAACAGTCAACATCCCGCTTCACTATGGAGATAGAACAAGATAGACGCCTCCCTTTTTTGGATGTTTAAGTTTATAGGAAACGTGGTGGAACATTCGGACACTCCGTATACCGCAAGAAAATCCATACTAACAGATACCTTCATGCTGATTCACACCACCACGGGCACCTCACAAAAGAGGTCTTTAATTTCTACACTCTTTCATCGCGCAAACATTCCAGATGCAGCTAATATAAAGAGAAGGAAATAGTCATCAACGCACTCAAACAGAACAGATACCACAACGGACATTTTTCGCTCCACCTCTACCAAGAACAGAACAGACTGCTACAGAAGACAAACCTATTGGATTCATCTGCCTTTCATGCATCGCCAACACCAAGCTGAACGCATCGGCAAGCTTCTTCGCAAAAACAACATACGTGTTGCATACCTGACCGTTCACAAAGTCCGCAAACCTCTTCGACCATACAAAGACGCACTGCCTCTATTACAGACTGAAGGAATTTATCTCGTCAGCTGTGATTGTGGTAAATGCTACGTGGGATTGACTAGACGCACCATCGACTGCCGCATTAAATAACACAAACGACAAACTACTAACAGACAATACTACCTTTCCGCCATTACAGACCACGCTCATAACCCTTCCCACACCATTGATTTTAATTCTTTTCAAGTTCTTGCCAAGACATCTCAATACTAGCCTAGACTCATCAAAGAATCCATCAAAACCTACCAAAGACCTAAAAATTTCAACAGAGAAGACAACATCTTAGTTCTACCTGGACCAGGTTAATAATATTCACCAGTAACTCATAAGAAGAAATAGGCAGTTAAGCCATGTGGGATGGGCTCAAAAATGACAGAAGAAGGCTGCACTAAAGCCTTTGACAACTTCTAGTCATGTAAAAGAGAAAGCCAGTTCAACTAGAAACAGTGGAAAGCTGTTTCAGCCTATTGGGCCTCGTCAGCCCGGTGCATCTAGAGAACTGGCTGGATCCCACCAAAAAGTATCACACAAGAAGGAGTAGGCGAGTAAGCCATGTGGGATGGGCTCAAAAAACGTGTGGGCATAGCGTTATTAGGTAAATTACGAGCCCTAATCGTGTCATGACAGAAGAAGACTACACTGACACGATTAGGGCTCGTAATTTACCTAAAGTACGCCATGCCTTCACAAGTAACTGGCTACCATCGCCATGGCAACCAAATCAGAGAACAATAGCCTTTACTAATCACCGCTTCATTGACTTCTTCCTCCATATATTTACATACCACACACTTTACACAGCATCATTCTGATAAAGGCTATCAACAGTATAGCCGAAATGTCATGCCTATTTCGTTTTTACGCGTTTTACCCGCAAAAATTCGATTTACTTATGATGTATGACATATTGTTGAGATTCCATTTACTTTAAGAGATCGCAGTTCTTTGGCCCATAGTCTTAACGTTGGTAAGATATTTTGCCACGCCCTTTGACAGAACACAGCGTGTGAGTCTACACTTTGATGGAGATGTTCTGAAGGAAGCCTCGGGGTGCCCTTCTCTTCTGTCAGGGCAAGTGTGTCTGTTATAAGCTATAAAACAAGATCAAACAATAACCAGTCAGTACGCTGATAATAATTGAAAATACTTTCTGATGAAATAGGTTCAAGACGTAACGATGCTAAATAAAGCACGATAAACTGGTCACGTACCTTTTCCATGGCTGGAAATGCCTCGGTCATCAAGTCAATAGAGTTAAGTCTGTCTGTAAGATCTCTTAGATCAAGCAGTGCAAGACTCGAACAAATCTCCTGAAGGTAAAACCAAAGTGATTACTGTTAAGGAAATATCTTACTCTCATCTTCTTTATTGAGCCAGTAAAGGCATCATATACTAACTAGTTTAATGTTATATGGTTGATCATTGTTCAACGCCATACATTTAATTACAGTAAATAAAGAGCGACGAGTGACTCAATGCAAGCAGTAAACTATTAGAGCAAAAAAAAAAAAAAAAAAAAAAAAAGCAGATATTATATGACCCGAGAGTTCCAAGCTGCTCCTACTCTGAAACGTTTTATATAATTTATTTATTGGCTGAGCTAAGGCACAGTACCTTCAGATAGTCCCTACAAACATCGATAGGCAGTAGATCAATGTCATCAACCTGAAATAAGAGTGCCAAACTAAAAGGATGCTGTCACTCAAATAGCTTTTAACAACTAATCAAAAAGCACAAAACAAACAAACCATCTGAACACAATGCTTGAATCAATACAAAGAATTTACCAAATTTACGACGTAAAACCAAAATACTACATTCTGTTTAAAACATGAACGTTATCTACCCCAAAAGTGATATATTGAAGATCCCCCCCAAAAAATCCAGGCTATTTATAAGAGTCACTCAGAAGTAGACTTTAAAAGTCATTCCCACACCTCCCCCTGTCTCTAGGTCATGTTTGGAAGAACGAAAGGGCTGTTCACATATGTTCAAGAGTCATTCCCCCTCACCCCACTGACACTCTAGGTCATGTATATACGGGCTACTCACATGTGTAGAATATCGCTTTGTCTGGGTTTGTTCACTGGAATCTTTCTCTATATGTCTCTTTCTTGAAGGGGGACTGCAAAACAAACGCATAGGGCCTGAATATGAGTAAACGTGCTCTGATTGTTTACTCTACTACTAGGCTATCAGCTCATATGCCTTGAGTAGAGAGATCAACAAAATGGTCGAACACTTTGGTTAACTTTCAGAAGACAAAATATAAACTTTACTTAGATATTGTATATTTCCCATGATCCAGTGGTTGTCTGTATCATAAAAGTTATTCTACTCAATCTTGTCATACATGGCTGATAGCCAACTTGGCACTACGCACCTCTCATTGGCTATCCGTTCATGTACGACTTGATTTTGTGGATATAAATATAAAATAAATATCTCTTGACATTAATAGCTAAAAGGTAAGCACATGGCATTGTACTTGTTTGACAAAGAGTAACGATGGATGGGTTGTAGGTAATTTGAAACACTGTGAATAAAAACGAGTTTACTTAACTGACGTTTCGGACGTTAGTCCTTCATCAGAGTTAAGTAAACTCGTTTTTTATTCACGGTGTTTCAAATTACAGTACCGGCAACCAATCCACCGTTTCTATGTATTATACACCGACGCAGCTCAAACGAGATTAATGACTAGGAGTAAGATGGATTAACTTGTCTTACCACAGGTTGTTCTCTGCTAGGATTTTTTCTAATTTTCTGTTGTATTTCCTGGTTTTCTTCCATTCATCTGGCATGGGCCTAAAACAACACAAGACTCTTATTGATCTATTTGTTCAAAATGTTATGTATTATTTTCATCTGTTAATCTAGTTTTAATTATTTTGTTCACCAGCATTACGAGGGCCCATACATGCCACATGTCTATACTTGATATAGTCCTCCTCATTAATATTCAAGTGATTTTTTTATAACAGTCACTACACAGGAAACGACTCTAAAGCATACGACACACTAGGCGATTTTATGCGAAATTCGGCGCGATGAACGAAAAATTTCTGAAAATCGTCAAGTGTGTCTGCTGCTACGGCGGCGAATTTGTAGAGCGATCTTGATCGGCGCGATGAGCGATCAAAATCGCTGATATCTGGCTTGTCAGATATTGGCGATCGAATTCGCTGGCGATTCGTGGTCGTTCGCCTAGTGTGCCTGCTCCGGCGATAAAACACGGAGTCAGGAACTTTATCAACCAATTATATTTCTCGGTTTTATCACGTGCTTTCGTCACATTTTCAAAATGACGGATATTCGGACAAACGAAAAAGAGGGCGACCTCGTGGACTTTTCATCGTAAAACCCTTGGTAGTGTATATTCCGTGAGTATCTCTTCTTAAAATCCACGATGTGGTCTATATATTCCGATTAGCCCAACGCTTCGACCGTCTTTCAGCACGTAATCTAAGTAATTGTACAGCAACTGAACGGTAAAGCTTTTTTCTTCTGGCGAGCGCCACCACCACTTTTCGATCAACCGCTGTTCTTAAATCCCTAAAGGCTCAGGCCCATCGCTAAAAAAATCGCCAAGTGTGCCGGTACACGCACTAGGTAAATTCGCTGACGATATTCGTCAGTGATTGACGACGATCAAAATTCGCTCCAACAAGTGTACAAAATCGCCTAGTGTGTCTAAGGCTTAAGTAATCACATACAGTTTGTATGGTGATTGATCAAGGTATTGCTCTACCATACCCAAGCCAATATATTGATCAATCATAAATTCTGAACAATCACACTATGGTATTGCATAGAGCCTTTTCCTGTGCCAGCGATCTTTATATAAAGATCACTTAAATACTAATGAAGGATGACTTCATCAGAGATAAAGGCCCATCCATATTAAGACAAAGACTTAAGACCTCACTTTTGATCACTAACAACCCAAACATGAAGTGTCTCTGCCTTGACTTTAGCATGCGATCTTTACCATGTGGGAGCCTCTTATGAAGTCATTGCACATGACAGTCACATTCAAACCAGTCTATCAAAGTATAAAAGTGCATGTTTGTAATGTGGGTGGCCCAATTTAATCAGCTTATAAATTATTCATGAGTTTTTTAAGACTTTCAATAAACTCACAAACTTGTGTTTTATCATGCCTAAAAACATCCATCCCCTGCTCATTTAAATACTACTTCAAAAATATTTCAGACACCATTACTAACCACTAAACGTTAAACATTACTAACCATTTTATATTACCTTGTTTGTAGTTCCATCTTCAAGTGTGTGTTCTCGCTCTCTAATAATTTAATAAGTTTCTTTGCATCTTTGAGATGCTTTTCATAATACTGAAAAAAATGAACATAATTAATGGGTTGATATCCATCTTAATACAAAATAATATAGTTCAAGGAATGGATCTACACATCTAGGGGAAGGGTAGGGAGTTTGTCCATTATTCACAGAGGACTGCAAGCAAGGTTTTATTTGCATTTTTTTTTGTACAGAGCACGAGTCTTATTACCTTCCTTCACATTGACCTGCTCCCATATGATTTCTTGGCATTCTATATTTTTCTCTTGTATATAGCTTGCAATAAACACAATTGCCCACCTCCCAGGGTCCTTTCCTCTACAAGAAAATCGTTTGCCTCCCTTACATTTGCACCCTGATAACTACCAGTCCTTAAGTCAGACAAACTGGTGCATGGTTCACAACAATACAGCAGGCAAGTTACTAACTATAACTTTATCCTCTATTTCTTTTAATCTTCTTGGTGACTGAGCAGCGTTTTGTGGCTTGTCCTCTTTCCTCCATCGTCCACCAGCACCAGTTTTTGGTCCTCCACTGACAGGAGAGAGTCTGTCTGAAGATGACAGGCTTTCTTCACTTGTCTCTCCTGAAGCTAGGTTTTCTGAGTCATCTTGGCTTGTTTCTTTAGGGCCACTTTCAATGTCACCATACCATCCAATATATGAAGCATTATGTTCATCTCTCTCTTTCCTAGAAAACCAAATCTCCATGGTAACAAATTAAAAGTTGTGGTGAAGTGCAACTTTAAAAGGCAGAATGCTGCATGTCCTTAGTCTGGGAGTTTCACACACCCAAAGTGTGCTCCAATAAAGCTTGAAAGACAGCTGTCAATCAAATTTGTACTATCAATGGGTATGATTGGAGTACAATTTAATACACTTGTATGCTAATACAATGATATTTTTGTAGATGAGATGCTGAGATTGTACATAACACTCAACTGATCTATAGATTATGATGAGAGATCAGATTCAGGAATATACTCACCTGAGAAGCTTAAGTTCTTCTTTCAACTCTTCCACCTTTGCTTCATAGCTGTCAATGATCTCCAACATTCTTTAATAGAAAAATATATTAATATTAAATGTATGATGTATGCAGCAAATGAACAAAAGTGGATTGTGAGTTTATACCTTTGGTCTACTGCATTCTGCTTTTGTGGAGATCTGCTTTTGAAGTTACGAAAAATCTTTGTCTGTTTCTCTAGCCTTGCTTCCTCCTAATCATAAGCAATGTAATGTAATTATTGGTAAAAGGTGGTCAAGAGTTACTTAATAAAAAAAAGTACTGGTAAATATAAATAAAAGAGTGTACATGTAACAATTATATCTGACTATATAATAATTATTGTTTAAAAAATAAGAAAAGGATTAAACCTTGTGAACAAGATCTTGACATCTCTTCTGTAGCCTAGCAACCTCATCATCCTTCTTGGCTATCTTCTGCTCCATTTGTTTAAACAGAGCCATTACTTCACTTTTTGTCATCTGTAAATCATTGACTTCTTCACCATGGCGATGTAATTCTGATAATCTCCTATCCTCCATTTCCTGTATGAAATAACAAAAATTACATGTTACAACCAAATACAGTTGTTTTTTGTCTAAGCATGAACACATGTACCACATTCTAATAGGTTGCACAAATGAGAGTAGACATTTGACCATAATAATTGAGCTTTATCCTAATTAATAGACAGAGATGGTTAAGAAACTTTTTTTTCTTTGTTTGCTTTTGATGTTGGGCTGGTAATGAGGTTACACAATATTTATCCTCATCAAAAATGGCTAAACAACTACCAGTAAACATAAATATTCTGTATTGGATTATTGTTTGAAATATTCCTTCTCCCTCTATTAACTAAATGGCTTTACCCACAGGAAATTCCAGACCAATCATCAACACACTCCATTCTAATGGTCAGTGCTCTGGTAGACAAACATTCCATGTTTTGGTAACCTATTAGAATGTGTCATAATGTCATGTGTTTATATCAAGATGAAAGCAATGGTAGTAGGGGTATTGAATCCTCCTCCCAATAGACAAAATGGCAAAAATTAGTCAATTAGCTCATTCTTTTGGTAGTAAGCAAAAGGCTCAGGTTTACCATTCACAACAGTAACACCAATCAGAATTATAATACAATGTAATACCACCTAGTGCCAGCTGGAACCGACTAGTTACTTAAAATAATGTTGGAGAGAAAGGGTACATTTTATGAGAAGCTTGGATGGGAATTAATGTGGCAGGGGAAGATTGGAAGTGGAGCAGAAAAGGGGAGTAATTGAACAGGTGAAAAAATGCAGGTGGCAGGAAGGGGGAGGGAGAGGGAGAGGGAGAGGGAGAGGGAAAAAATATTTCACAAGCAGAAAACTGGTAAACAAGATTATTACCGTAATTGAGATTTTTTCAAAAACTGTGGTTGCTTTATTTGCAAACTCCATACAACTTGACAACTGAAAAAGCCTATCATCTCAAGTCTATCAATCAATCATCTCCTGTTGGTAGATGACTTTTTCTAATCTTTTACAAATACATTTAATGTTTACTTATTAATACTAACTTGGATGTTGACATGCTCTGACTCCAGTTGTTGTTCCAACTCTCTTATCTAAGAAGAGATTACGTTAGAAATGATATGAAAGTAGATTACATGCGTTCGGTGTGTGTATATATATATATAGAATGAATAAAGAGAAAACAAAGTCCTTGGTGGGAATTGAACCCCACATCTTTGGTTTACTAGTCCGATGTGTTTACTGTTACACTACAAGGACTAACCATGCTGGAAACGCAGCCAGTTAATGTAATGTATGAGGTAACTGCAGGGATCCCAGGGC
>JANTNT010108091.1:0-11039 GCA_024752375.1 Entacmaea quadricolor
TGTTTTCATAAATTTACTGTATTTATCAAGCTCTGCCTCGTCTTGGAACCATTGTTTCGTGGTCACTAAAGCGAATTCGGGAAAGGTCTATACTAACATCTTTCGCTGAGTTAACTCCGTAGAGTAGATAAAAAATCTTGCCATCTTAAAAAAGGTGAAAATATTATATCCAAAAACTACAAAATAAAAGAAGCATGCATACATACATAAGATGAACAAAATAAAAAATTCTACAGTAAAGTGATTTAGTTTTCTTAGATGTGTTCAGTATGATATAAAGCCTGTAACATATAAGTTAACATTCACTTCTAGCTGCCCTTCCTTTAAGTAATTTAATAAAATATCCAAGATATAGCGCGCGCTCCGACTGGTCCAGTGTTTTCGCAACACACTTGTCTATATCTGAGGACAAACATTTTGCGCATATAAAGTCAGATAAACAATCAGCTGCGCCTCTCAATTCTTTTAAATTTCTCTTGTGTTCTACAGTTCCCATCACGTTTTGTATCACTATATATAGAAACGCGCGTCGTTTTATATATTCTTTAGATAAAGGCCCTGGCAAAACGAGGATACATTGTGGAAGAAACATCGCTTGTTGTCCCGTTTTACCAAAGATTGTGGCGGACATAAATGTTGTGTCCTAGCCACAACGTTTCTTATAAATATCGGAAAAATTTGTGTCCCCACCGAACGCAACAATGTTGCTGTGATTTGCCATTATGAACAACATCGGAGGACACAATATTACCGCCACAATGTATCCACGCTTTGCCGGGGCCTAAGGCACAGCTATCGCTCCAATCGAGTTCTTGTTGCGCATAAACGTCATTTGGTATCTTGGAACAAAAAGATCAGAGAGGTCGCACCTCATTATGATTAATTTAGAATACTGACATAAACTTTGAGAGTTTTTGTCTGTGATATGTCAGTTTTATCTAATTTAAGCCAGAGAGTAAGAGAACTCGGAAAAAATTTCAATTAAAAGCTACTGAACAGCAATGCATCGTAAAAATGCTTGATCTTTCAGTATTGCCAAGATATCATGTAAAGTTAGAAAGTCATATACATATATTATATCAATTACAGTTGATAGACTTACGTTTCCCAGCCGAAGTGAGTGAGTTACAACACAATGCATTTGTGAAACGTTGCAAGATGGACGGAACAAGATTACAGGCTTTTCTCAGCCCTCTTAACCTCGTCAATTTCATTGCTTTGCATCGGTCGTCTTAATTAGCGTCCTTTTTCTCCTAAATGTTACTCCAGACATGTATTTGCTTCTATAATTAGCTCCATGTGGTTACCTTGGGGTTAGGTTTAAGAATAATATTGGGTAATTCATGTGTTTTTCTTACTTTTGAGTTAAATTCCTGATGAACTATAACAGCAATTCCTCTCATTAGTTCCAGTGAGTAGCCTCTTCCTCGAAAACAAAAGGGTGTTTTTTCTGTTGCACCGTGTCTCGCTCCAGAGAAGCTACCGATGATTATATTACCTTCTCCGGCTTGTCCTGAAGTTGATGGACATCCCCTCCCCCTTATTGGCCGACTTATACGTAGATTGACCAATCACAGGAGGTCCTGAATTCCTGGAAATAATTTCGAACTCTTTAAACGATGTGTGACAACGTTTATAACAGCTAAAAGTAGACAAGTTCACTGGGAGATGGGTGTTCTGGAACGAGATGCCGAACGGTAGAATCATCTACTGAGGGCTTCCTAACAAAGCAAGAGAGTTTGAACAGAGCAGTTTCTTCATGTGGCGTCAGCTTGCGCCCTTTCACAACGTCGGAGAGAGTTTTCGATAGAGATATTCTTCGTCTGCACGTTACATCATCGCTGTCAGGTTGCAAGACGTTAACGACTGAAAGACTTCTCATTAGCTTTATTTGCCAGTGGTACAAAAATGGCCACCATGTTTTCGCCTTTTGACTTTCTTGAGAATGATCAGTTGCAAACCATCAACAGCGAGATGAAAAACAAAGACAGACAGACAAAAAAACTTTGGTACATTGTATACCCAGTGCAGATGGATATAATGACACTTCACTCCCTGAGATAATACAATGGTATATTCACCTTCCTTAATGACAGATGTTATATGCATAGTCTCTTCTATCAGCGATAATATCTATATCACCATACTGTATAATTTTCTGGAAAATCTTTCTCTGACATCTTAATGTCTTTTATTTCTTAGCATTATTTACAGCCAGACTCCATGTTGAATGAAGTGGCAGGGGTCAATAAAATGACCAACACTTGAATCGGCCACCTAATTTCCAATTTCTCGGCGATTAAGGCGTGGATATATAATGTGCAATTTATTGGAATCATTTCGATCTTCATTTGGGAGTTTTCAATCAGTTTTGGCTTTTTTAATACCCGAATAAATGTACTCTTTGGGCCTCATTCTTCTGACCCAACAACCAAGCTGTAGAATGGTTTTCTTTACTTGCATTCATCGTCACCGATAAATAGTTCACTTACTAATATTCTTATCGTAGCTGTTATTGTGCACCAATGGTATGGATAGCATTGATCATGCCATGTAGGTACCGAAGGTCTTCCCAGCAAGTTATGGGCAGCGGCATTGATCATTCAACGATACCACCAGGCATATGTCGTAGCCTCGCCCAACAAGGATTTATAGTCGTATAGATCCAAATCACGTGCGGGAATCTCTTCACATGCCTATCAACCAGATCAGTATAATATGATCGTATAATATACACCAATCGCTTTGTCCCTGTTAATTTTCTCCAACACCGATATTTCGGTGGTTAACTCCACTAGCTATAAACAAGTAGATACCGTACTATTGTAGATAAAACTGAAGTGGAAAAGGTCATCTACCGACGGTCTTGATTTCGAGTCCCTATAAAAGGAGTGGGATAATACGTTATTTTTCTAGATTATTTTTCTATAAACTGAAATTATTCCTAATAGTAATATATTCCATCACCTCTACCAACTGTTGTCACCAACGTTAAGACAACCTCTTTTCCTTTTTGAGTTAAGTTGTGTAAATGTATATGCTTATACACCCAAAATTTTGCGCTCGCGTTCAATAAAAGAAAATCACCTTTTGAGAACAAAACAAGCCTTGCTTTGCTCGCAGAAGAAAAAGCTTTATTAGCCAAAAAAAAAAAACGTCTCAAAAATTTGCTCTCATCGCTCTCACGAAATTTGAAAAAACCTATCAGCAGGGAGAGTTGCACGCTAATTTTGAGCTATTTTTTAAAGATATTTGAAGTTATTTTAGCCTTATTTTTTGTACAGGGGGGTTTAAGTTAACTTTAAGCTGTAGTGTACTCACTTTAGACACCCCTGATAATTATTGCACAATCCCTAACTGAATCCTAGAACCTCTAGCAACTATTATCACAATTTCCAAGACAACCCTTTTCCAAAACTAACAACCTATACACCAATCACCAAAAGCCATCCACATAAACACAATATATGGCACCGATTTCAAATTACTGGAGAAAATTTACGGCCCAGAGAAAACCCTCGGTCGTGTACAACACAGAAATACTGTTGAGTGTTTTAAACTCTTTTATATGAAATTTCTAGTATTTAAGGAAATCAGTACCGATTACGTACTTTATCAAGATATTTCGTACAAATTCCACAGCATCCTGCGAAGATTCGGGAGGTAGATCTGGTTCGGTGATTTGAGTAGCTATCTTAAATAACGCCGCCATTGGTTCATAGTCTGCCCATGGAGGCTTTGTAGTTAACATCTCCACAACTGTACACCCTATACTCCTGGAGGAAATAGAATACTATGATTTAGTGAAACTTAGTGTTAAGCACAGAGTTTGGCGCGCGCGCTGACTGCCTCTTCGCTAGTGACTATGACACGATAGTCACTGACACACCATAGTTCTGCTTTTGAGAAAAAAGGAAACTATAACGTTCGCAGCAGACTAACATTGCTTGTTTTTGAACCAATTATAACGAGTTGCTTGGAAATAGGGTTACCGCCGACTTAATGCATCGACTTTATTATAGTTTGAAGTGATTAAGCCTCATTAAGAAAGCAAGGTTATGTTTGATACTGATGCGCTATGCTGACAGCGATAAACAGGAAAATGGACATGGATGATGCTTGATTAAATTGATCGTTATGGTTCTACACTGAGCGTACACAAAGGGATATATGATGTCGATGTTGATTATGACGATGTCTTTGTTGTGTGTTGTTGTTGTGGTGGTGGTGGTGGTGGTGGTGCCGTTAAGACTTACCAAATATCAGCCTTTCTACCGTAACCTTCCCCGTTAATTACTTCAGGTGCCATCCAGTAAGGAGTCCCATGTACCGAACGAAACCCAGTTTTACTGCGAATGGTCTACGCAAAAGAGGAAAATGTACAATGGAGTTAGATAAAGCACTTTCTTCACCATAAAACACAAGTCACACTTGTAGTTGGTTAACCCTTTTAAAAGATGAATAAAAGTGTTATATATTTTTTGGCAAAGAGTCCAAAGCTCAGTTCCCTGCCAAATCAATAGAGAGCAACGAAGTTTCAGTTCACAACTTTGTCACGCCAGGACTGTCACATATCTGAAGATGCGCACAACGTGCCGAGCGCTACACTTCGTCCTCGTCCTCGGATCTAAAGCTCTCTAATATTGACATGATAATGGTACGCTCATATCGTTTCGTCAAAAAATGTTTTCCATACCTGTAACCGTTTCGAAGCTCCAAAGTCCGCAAGCTTGACGTTGCCATGGAGATCTCTTAATATATTGGCTCCTGATTTAAGAAAAATAGCTAAGTACGAGTGTTACTGTTAGCTGGCTTTGTACCTTGTAAATAACAGTGAAAGTGTAAAGGAAAAGTCCAAAACATTATTTTAACAAAACCCAGTGGAATACGATCCATTTTCGAGACACCCTCCAATTCCCGAGAACAATAAGTTCAAGTCGAGGCTTTGTGCGAAATTTTCATATATATTTGCTGTATCTTTTGCACGAAGCCTCGATTTGAAACTATTGTTCCCGGAAAGGTGAAGCGCATCTCGGAAATGGTTTATTAGTTGGCGAGCCAGGTTGGAGACGGATACGAAAGAGTACGAGTCCCCCCATTCCCCAGGGTAAATGTTCGAAACAAACATTAAAATCATTAAATTAGTAATATGTTGTTCTTTATCTCTTTAGGAGATGTAAAGTCACAGCTCTTTGATTTTTTTGATTTATGGAGTTTTGATTTCTTTCACTCTGGTGGGTTACCTGTGTTAAGCCCCGAAAATTAATTTGGCGGGAGGGACGGGAGGGTGGTCTCTCCGGTCAGTAAGCACTGGTTCACACATTTCGAAGGGAGGTCATTAAAATTCATGAATTAAATTGAATTGAATGTATCATGTGATACGTGAATCCATTCAATTCCATTCATGAATTTTAATGTCCTCATTTTGAAGCGTGTGAACGAGTACTAACGTCTCTCCCCCTTCTCCCTCTCCCCTTGCTTCGTACCTGGTTGTCATGAATGGAGTTACAGCGCGACGCGCAAATCTGTGACCACTTGTAACGTATTCAAAAACTTTTGTCTGGCCATCTTCCACTCAGCGTGTAGATCAGAGATAAGAAAAGACAATCCCCTGATACTGATTGGCCGAGACGAATGGTTGCCCATACATTATAGGTGGTCACAGATTTGCACGTCGCGCTGTAAAAGACTGGTTATGGTAAATTAGTTACCTTTGATATCTCTATGCACTATTCTGTTCGAGTGTAAATAGCACACGCCTTCCAGGATCTGTCTAGTATATCTTCTGGTCAAACTCTCGTTTAACGCTCCGTGTTGCTTGATATGTTCATGTACCGATGACTGTTGGTATTAGCAAACAACATGTTCAAAACTTGTCCATTAAATCATGAGGGTGGGAGGTCTCCCCAGCTCAGTCCTAACTCTTCATTAAGGCTGATTTACACGGTACGACTTTTCCCTACAACTTTTGCATATATACAATCTGCTGACGCCATGACTTACGATTGTCGTAAGGTTTTAAACCATGTTTGAAAAATGGTCGTAAGCTGGTTGTAGGGTGTTGTGAGCATGGTGTCAGCAGATTACATGCGACACTGAGTTGTAGGAAAAAAATTGTACTACGTAAATCGGCCATGAATGTATTAAAAAACCGTGGTTTTCGATGAAGCGTCACACTGCATCACTTCGAGGTCTACATTTGTACATTGGTTTAGGTGAACGCCAATCATTTGAATGTCTCAAGTGTGGGATTTTTTTCTTGCTCAGCAAGTGATCGATGTCAACCTTAAGGAGCTTAAGCCTCGATGACGAAACACAAGAATGGGCGGGAGACTGAAGGATAGCGAGTTGAATGCCCTGAAAACTCCTTTTTGAATAATAAAATTGTTGTTCTTTTTTAGGGGGAGGGGATGCGCAATTATTTCCAAGGGAAGAATGGAATAATAAAACCAAGATATGACGAGAATGCTTACTGAAAATGCCTAGTGTACATCTTTAAACAGTGCCGACGTGTAATTTCTTTAACCGCATGCACAAAGAAAGCGATACTCACTCCTGGCATATATTCCATAAAGATATAAATATGCAAATCAGTGGTTTCCATGCCGTAATACTGCACTATTCTCTCATGTCTGAAGTTCTTCATGAAATCAATTTCTCCTTCCAACGCCCTCACCTCCTACGTACCAAAATATCAAATAAGAAATCAAGTCATATATTATCAATTTTTTTCGTCAAGTTTCTTTCAATACAATTCACTTCCCAACCCCAGCTGTATCCTTATGTTCTTCGAGGCTTTTTTTCAACAAAGAGTTACAGATGGGTCAACCGCAGATGGTTCGTTCTTTCAGTTGTGGTGCACGCGGGGGAAGAAGTGTTTTGTAGAACTCTTTCACAATGCTAAGAAATCCAAAACGGAAAGATCAAGCAGAATATTTAATTTGTTTTGCGCTTATCTCTAAAAAGGTTCCAACCATGCATGTTATGTGGATGTCTATTATTAGAGGACTCACCCATTGATTAAACTTGTTCTGCCTTTCTGTGTTTTCACATCTGTTGGCTTTTGCTCTTTAACTAGTATCTGTTCTGTCTTTCTATGTTACCACTTCTGTATCTGTTCTGCCTTTCTTTCATTTCTTCATCTATTCTGGTCTTTCCTTCCTTTCACTATCTGTACGCTATTGTCCTTTCACCACCATCTACTCTAGCTGTCTTTCAATTTCCTATCTGTTCTGTACCACTTTTTCTTTCTAATCATTTCCCATTTTCTTACTACTACATATCCTTTCTCATGATTGCTTCCTTTCAAAGCAGAAACTAAATAATTTAAAAGGGAAGCACGGGAGGCATATGTTGCTAGCCCATCATCTCTCATCGCTGACGTCCAGGGTTTGATTCCTGAGCTCGAGCGCTTGACAGTAGAGTTGTCTGTTGGTTCTCTCCCTTCGAGGGTTCTTCTCTGGTTTTTCTTCCTCCTCAAAAATCAATTTTTAAGCAATAAAATTCATTTTCCATTTTTTAAACTCTTATAAAAACACTTGGGATGTTGGGAGAACACGACAAAAGTTTGAAAGTCACGAGCCTCCGGAAAATGAATTTTATTGCTTATAAAATAACTCAAAAATTTCTGTTTTAAACTTTCTTAAAAAACACTCTTCAGTCAATCAGAACGCGGCAATTTTGGAAGTTATTTTATAATCCAAATTCAAAATTGATCTTTGGGCTTTTACCTAGATTACCTAGCTCTGTGTTAGGAACTGTCCCCGGTTGCGCATAGCAACGAAAGCTATGTAGATTTCAGATGAAAATAGATAGAAAAGGGACTAACGAGTTTCTAAGTGACATTTGATGTAGTCGTTGAAAATTGTGAATTATCTTCCACAAACTTACATTTTTAGTTGACGAGTTAAGAAGACCAGTTTCGATTTGTTTAACAGCCAGTTCTCGTCCTGTGTCTAGATCATGACACATATATACTTGTCCGAACGCACCAGCACCAAGCAGCTTTCCTTTTCTCCAGTTATTAGGGAATTGCGTGGCTATAATATATGAAAAATAGGATCATTTTATCAATCCAAATTTAACGAAACAGTATTATATTTTAGCTAGAAAGAACACTAAATATATAGATGTCTTTTGGTCAGTGTTCAGGCGATTGTCCCAGTTTCTTGATGCAAAGGCTTATATTTTCTGGTAATTTTCGGAGACAGCTTAAAGAACTAACGCCTTGGAACTGCCACGCAGTATTTAAATATATAACGGTTGGTATTTAACACACTAGAACACTTCCAAACTTTTATAAAACGTCCATTTTTGTTTAGATAATTAGCTGAAGAAATCCGATCTAAATTCGATTGGTGGTTTATTTTCCCTAACCGATCCCTTAGTCTCTTGTCCCCATGCTAAAAAACCTTTTGAAATACTACGATCCCACATTCATTGTTCTACCTCTCTAGTTACTGTTGCTACGTCGGACAAGCTAAAATGTAGTTTTGATATACAGCGTAAAACAGAAACCGATTGCTGAAAATTGTAAATGTCTGTCTTACAATAAATGCATTCTAAAGGTACATTAAGAAAAATATCGATAACTACTAAAGAATCTTATGAATTTGAGTTTGTTGGTCGGACATTCTATATTTCATTCAGAAAAACAACCCATTGTTTGGTGGTCGTTCAAGCAAAGCCGGTATAGGTCTGAATCAGTTGTGGATATTTTTTAATACTATAGTACTTTTAAGGTTTTCGCGTGCACTTTACGACATATTTTGAAGAAACTTTTTTTCATTTTTTCACAACATATTGAATAAACTTTTTTTTTTCAAAAACATTTTTACACCATATGTTGAAGAAACTTTTTTCTCAAAATTGCATGTTTACCATATGTTGAAGAAATTTTTTTCCCACGAAATATCAAATGATAGAAAAAAAAACTAAGTAATAAAAAAACCAAGATTACCTGGCACAATATTAGATGAGTGTAAACCAGGCTCAGACTCTCTTCTTGGTCTTCTATATCCTCCCTCTATATCAGCCATCATACCACTACTACTACTGCTAGTGCTTGCAAGGCTTTGTTGGGATGACATGTCAGATCGCATAGACGCTGGGATAGGTTTACGAGAGGTTAGACTTTGAAATCGTGGGAAAGTTTGGTGCCCTGTGAATAATCGACATGCTTGTCACAAATGCGCCATGCTCACCGTCTCATTGGTATGAGTGAGAAACGTACGGTATATATCGTGACGTGACTCTTCAATGGCTTCCGCTTTAAACCAATCAGAAAGCGAGAAAACGGACACCATCCAATCACAATGCCTGAATACCATTTTAAGGGTCACGGTACCGTACGTTTCCCACTCACACAAAAACTTGGTACTCTACATGCTGTGGGTACGAGAACGGCTCTGACACACGATTCTAACGTTACACAGAGCAGCCGCGTTTATTGTAATGATGAACATCTGACAATATTGCGTCTAGTCGTTGCTAGCATTGTCATCGGCAACTATACATCGTGCGTCCGAGAAAATGGGAAGTTTTACGCGAGGTGCAATGGCCGTCTAATTCTGCAAAATGTTCGAACATAATTTTCAAAATCTGTTGGTTTTGCTTCAATCAAATAGACGAGAATTGTGTATTTGCAGATTACTCACAATTTGTTGACAAGTTTAAAAAGCATAGAGAATCTTTATCTATCTTAAAACTGTGTTTTTGATTAAAATAAATTGACGTTTTGACGGCAAGACGTCAGATTTTGAGTTGAAAATAGAGATTCCATAAAACCTCCCAGATTAGTAACACTTTTCGTCTTAACTATTAGTGCCAACAAACTTAGAAAAACCGTTATTTTTAAAGAAATGTGTGAAGCAGAGGTGCAGAGTGTGCGTAGGCCTTTAATTCTTAATCCATTGTTCGCTTGTCACAGTCGCACAAGGGAAAACTAGTGACAGCTACATGCAGCGGAAACGAAAGTTGGGAATATGCCTCTAAAGCATTTGTCTTCGACTTCAACTCGGTATAATTATGGAGACGTGCAGTGCGAGGCATACAGGGCAATATCTATTATTTCTAGCCAATAATTCATTATGGCCACTGTTTTTTATAGTCTAACATATCATATCATCAATACACACCATCACTAATATCTGATATAGAACCACTGAATGTCTGCCGTCTCCTTGGAAACGTGTCTGCTTTACCATCCAGCATGTCTTCCTCTGGAAACGTTAACACAATGTATTAACACATCTATATTTATTTATTAATTTTAATAGATACAAAAGACAAAAGTGGACTTTATTTTTTTAAATACCTGATGAAAACATGCCACCAGAATTGAGTGAGCTGTTTGAATGTGTTCTTCGTGCCATTCTGGGGAATGAAGAGTATACTTCTCCAATACTAAATAATAAGACAAGGGTTCGTATTACTCAGAGACAGGGGCAGTGGAAGCAGGGGGGCTGTGGGTAGGGACTGCCCCCCACTAAATTCTTGGTTCATACACAACTTTAAATATCGTTACAGACTTGATTTTCTTGGGCTCGTGACCCCTAGTGACTTTCCACTGCCCCTGATAGGTGATGTAATGCCAGCAGTCTTCTAGGGCATGTACATACAATAAGCCTAGATAGGAACGGGACCGACTGTAAAACCACTCCAGGAGTTGGACTGATCACTAGATAGGTCACATAGAAAGGTACAGTTTGTCTGAGACCTACCTGCCGATAGAAAATGTTCCATTGAGAGATGAAGATGAGCCAGTTAATGATCCTTCTGAGCTAGGACTAGAAACAACCCGTACCTATACACAGATATGTACATTAATGTAGGGTAAAAGGGATTGTGTATTAACATGGGAAGAATGGTTGGCATGTGCCGGTAGCCTGTTCCTTCTCACCGCTAAGGTCCAGGGTTTGACCTCCCCCCCCCCCCCCCCCCCCCCCCCCCCCCCCTCCCCGGGGTATTTGTGTGGTGTTTCTTTTTTGTTTCTGGGGGTGTTTGTTCTGTGTCTTTTTTGTTTCTCCCTCCTCCCTCTC
>JANTNT010108201.1:0-11036 GCA_024752375.1 Entacmaea quadricolor
TGCAAAGTGTGACGTCATTCGAACGAAATTTAGACTTCCGGGTCCAAATATAAAATCATTTCTGCAGAGATTTAAAATATTTTTCTCCCACTGCATGATTTCTTGTTCATATATATGATTGTTGGAGAAAGACAATAAATCTTAGGATCAAGTTATTGCAAGATTTTAGCGTTCTTTTAGTGAGGTTGGACCCGGAAATACGTCACAACTTTGGAGCCCAGTATGATTGACATTAAAATTGTATAAATAGAAAACTTGAATAAAGCAGTTGAGTACGGAGCCCTATTTAGTGCCATGCAAATTTCGTGATTGATTTTACTTTTCTTGACTTTTTCCCCGACTTTTATGGTCGCTGTTCAATGGATCGCATGCAGACTCAATGCTGCACTGTAGTGAAAACCCGCGTGTAAGAACCTCGTGGTTTAGGAACCTGCTGGCAGAAATTTACCATTTTAATACCCAAAAATATAAGAACCTGTTTAGCCAAGCAAGATCAAGCAGGTTTTTATACAATGTATGTGATTTATAGTTAAACTATGATAAAAATTTTAACTAAGGAGTTTGACTTTGACAACTCTTGTTGTAGAGATAACACTACATATATATATATATATATATACACACACATTATGTAGTCAGTTTTGTTAGGCTTATCATAATACAGTTGTGAATAATTACTGGGTCTGTGTGGATCAAACCCAAACCAAATTTATTTAACTTTTTGGTGATCAACAACTATATTTCCTTCATAAAAATTAAGAACCTAATTAATGTGACTGCCTACGCATGGAAATTGATTTAAACTTTTTTTAAACCACAATTTCATGAAGTGAAATTTAAGGCTAATTCCAAATATGAAAAGAAAATGCTGTGTCCCGAGCTTGTTTTCGAGATAATCAATATTTCATGGAGGTCATCGCACAATTTCGAAGTTAAAAGTAATTGCGCCACCGGACGTAAACAGGAAAAAGTCCTTTTTCGAATTCGAACGCTGTGTTCCTTGTTTACAGACGCATATACGCAGGGGTAACCTCGTTTTTGTGTAAATAATTCATATATTCCATCACTATGAAGACACGTGGAATTTTAAATTGGTTCCTTGTGCTTTCTTTACTTACCGTTGGTATTTGTGAATATTTTGACGTTAAAACGAGGCACCCTCCGTATATGCGTCTGTAATCAAGGAACACAGCGGTCTTCGAAGAATATTATAACTCATCAGATAGTAGTTCTTTGTAGACAATGTTTGTACAAATGCTGGCTAGTGAATCATTCTACAATATAGCATTTACATCTTTAGTTTGTCACATTTCTTTCTTTCTGTGCTGTCAAAAAGCTTCGAGATTAGAACAAAACAGGCTAAAAAATCACTGAATTTTTTCGTTTCTGATTTAAACTGTTTTACAAAATCTGATGTAACGTAGATTTTTAGAAATTTTATTGCTAATTTTAGCATGCTCTTTCTTATGTTGTGAATGATTTTTTCAATGAGTTAAGAAAAAACATTTCTTGAGCACAGCTTTATTTTGAACTTTATGCATAAAGTCTATATAAACCCAATTAAGATAGTTCCGGACAATTGCTACTGCGCATCTTTCGGGCGCAGCCGAGCGCGCGCACTTTTATTACGAACGTCCATGTGTCCGTGAGGAGTCTGGGAAATATGTGAAATAAAAAGAATTTGTCCAATACCCGCCTCGTCTTGGAACCTTTGTTTCGTGGTCACTCAAGCGAATTCGGAAAACGTGTATTCATTTTCCCACGTGAACAATGCGATCAAGCCGACAAGTTTATTTCTTCTCTTGATTTCGCAATGATTTTATTCAAGTATTATCAGGATAATAAGGATCGGTGTATCAGCCTTTTATGAAATATATAATTTTTAATTTTACTTTCTTACAATTTTCCCTCGACAAATTTTACTTGTTTTTAATTTTTTATGATTTTTTTTCTCTCTCTCTCCTCTTTCAGATTTGTATAACGGGTTTACTCGGAATTTTATGTAAATTGAAAGAGGCACCAAAACATTTGGTAAGAATTGTATAAGTCAGGAAAAAGCTATAGTGATCGTACTTGATTGTCATTGATGATTGTTATCATCTTGATAATGGGCCTGGAAAAGTTCATCAGACTTATCATCATCGTTGTCCTGATCGTCTTCATCGTCATCATCATCATCATCATCATCATCATCATTTCTATCATCATTATTATTGTCAAAATATGACTATGATAAATACGAAGATGATGATAATTAAGTGTTTCCAGGGGGAGGGTCGGAGGGTGTCGCAACCCCCTTTCAACTCGTTTTTTTTCTCTTATTTCTTGTCCTTGTGACAACAAAAATGACGTTCCCCGTTGTAAGTAGGTTATGGACCCCCTCTTTCAAATATTCTTTTGGACCGCCCTCTTCAAAAATCCTGTATCCGCCCTTTATTATTATGAAGTATTAAAGCCTACAATAATGTGGGACAGTTTCTCATATCCTCATTACATTACACATTAAGACATGAGATTTCGATAGTCCTGATTGCAATGAAGTACATCCCCATAAAATCATCACCACCTTCATCATCATCGTCGTCGATACAGTAAAACGTTCATATAGAAATTATTGTTATTATTAATATTATTATTATAATTATTATTAATTATAATATTTTTGCTAATGTTGTTGTTGTTATTATTATTGTTATTATTACTGTTATGGTTATTGTTGTTAATTTTATTGTTGTTGTTTTTGCTATGTTATCATTATTGTTATTGTTATTATTACTGTTAATATTATTATAACTACCATACTCTACCAATATTATTTTCCTTTAGGTATATGCATACATGGCATTCTCAATAACATCCGTTGTCCTCGCTACCATCATGATTATTTTCTATTCCTTAACACTGGAATTTTATTATTCTCATTTCCGTCGGCACCGTTATTTACACCTCTACACTGGATATATCATGAATGCACTTATCCTAGTCCTAAATATTTTTGAGTTTGGAATTGGAATTTGGGCGAGTGTTTGCTGTTGTTTTTCTTTTACCGATGAAAAAATATACACGGTGAGCCTTACGAATGTTTTTTAAATATTTGTTCCCAAATTTCCATGATTGACTTGAAGCAAGTAGATCAATTTGTTATTCTCGTCAATTCAATTAAAGATTCTTTGACAAAAATTAATCTTTGTTACTTGTCGGTTTTCCTGCTCTCTGATTGGTTCAGAGCGGAAGCCATTTAAGAGTCACGGTACCGCACTTTTCCCAATTATTCGAAAACTACTCTACTATACAATTCTTCATATTTTATATAGCCAAAAGTTGCACAGGTTATCTACATGCAATCTCAAGGAGGGCCTCCAGTTCCTCATGTTATTGTCCAAGGACCCGATGGTAGACCATTTGCTGTACCAGCTAAGGCTAGTGGAACAATGACAGAACCAAGTGGTACACCAGCTGCATACAGTCAGACAGAAGCTGTTCTTCCTCGCTACAATGTATGTATTCTCTGTTACTTTGCTTCAATTATAAATTTTAAAATGTAGTGTTTCAATATCTAAACAATTTCTCTCTTAAAATATTTATTCAAAATATTAATGATTTATCCATCAAATATTTAAAGGTAATAATATCTTTTTTTAATTGAAGTCAACTTTACATAAGCCGTACCAAATTGGATCAAAGAACACCGCCAATATTGTTTTAATTGCGCCTTTGTTTTAATTCTTAGCTTAATTTGTTTCAGTTTGGTATGCGGCTCATGAAAGTTCGACATTTGCACTTGGCCTCAGGTGCACGGTTACCTAGTTGTCCGAAATATAGACAACTAGACGGATGGATTGAACGAATGTTTGACCCTCATATGTTATCATCTAGGGACCCGAGAATAGACCGGTTGCTGTACCAGCTCAAGCTAGTGGACCCATGACCGAACCGAGTATTACACCAGCTGCATACAGTGAGACAGAAGCTGCTCCCTTTCGCTTCAGTGTAAGTATGCTGCTTGGCTTCACTTATTGTAATTATAGTTAAAATTACAGGATCGAGTGTTTTGATTATTAAACAATTTCTAGTTATTTTCATATAGAAATATATCGTAGAAAGGCCGCAGCTGGAAAGAAAACCTATCCCAACAGACCCTGTTCTAAAATAGCTGCTGCTCATCGGCATAACTTTTTCATTCAACCTAATAAGACATTCTACGGATGTCACCAAATTAAACTGGGTTTTTACGCCATAAAAACACGTTCTCGCTATAAAACGTCTACATTTTTGTCTGCATGCCTTTTTGCACGTGACTTTTTTTGGGCGGTATTCTTTTCTTATGCCATATTTCACATGAGAACGCAAAAAAGACCACGTGCAAAAAGGCATGCAGACAAAAATGTAGACGTTTTATGGCGAGGACATGACGTGGTAAAAACCCGGTTCGGTGACATCAGTAGTAAAGATCCCTGAACTATTAAAGTGCATTTTCATTTAGCAACTCTGCAAAAATTGAGAAAGTTCCAATAAAAATCCGCAAAGATATGAAATTTTTAAACTTGCAAATTTTATAGACAAATGTATGTCTGGGGGTATATCATATATTATCTGAAAAAAATTTCACAATTTGAAAAAATCATCTCTCTGCAGATTTTCATTGGAACTTTCTCATTGCTTGCACAGTTGCTAAATGAAACATGCTCTTTAATATTTCAGGGATCACTATATCTTTGGTTGAATGAAAAAATATTGCTAATGAGCAGCAGCCATTTTGGAAAAGGGTCTATAGGCGGCTAACCCTAAATAAATCCTATACTCGTGCCAGTTAAGGCAAGGACTGTGCACGAAAACGAAGCTAGCACCTTTTCCCAATCATAATAAACCTTTTCCGCTTGATTACCTATTTGAAACCACTTGATGTAAACATGATGTTCTTCAGTTTGGGGAATTGTTCCTTTATCTTTCTAAAAAACATTTGAGGGAAACACTTCCCAGAGAACACCATGTTTACATCACTTGGTTTGAAATGGGTAATTAACAGGCAAGAGGAAAAGGTCTCATACACATGATAATTTGCCGAATCTGTGGTCATGTGACCTTCAATCCCGCCCTTTTTAACTTAGAACTTTGATTGCAAACGGGCCAATGAGTTTTGCAAGTGGAGTTGCTAAAAAAAGGTTTCCTAATAAGGGGATAATGAGGAAAATAGGTTACGTGATCTAAGCCAACAATTTTCTTTTCTTTATATCTTTAAAACACAAAATGAAAGTCAACCAGTTAGCGCAGTTTTACATACCTACACATGTACTTTATGAATTAGAACTAAAACAACAGTTGAATATATCATCCACAGCAGCCCATATCGAATTAAAAATTTGGAATCTCAAGTGACGTCATTGGCCACATGACCACCATTGCCATATAACTTTTCCTTAAAAGCTTTCAATTGGTCAATTAAGCTTGAAGATAAAACAATTGCGGTAACCCTAGCATAGTTCTAAAGTGGTCAAAACCAAATATAAAAGGTAGCCTGTTTTTCATGCAAGGTCCTGGCCCTAACTAGCCTGTAACCTAATAAAGAAAACAATAGATTGATAAGACATTGTTTTAGGTAATTGGGATAGATCGACTTCTTAGCAGCTGCGAACTTGCCCGAGTATATCGATTCCAAGTATTAATGACTTATCTGTCAAATGTTTCAACGTAATAATGATTTTATTAAATGAGATGCACTGGTACCTGCTGATAAAACAATACTTAAACGGTAACAATGACAGCTAATGATGTCACACCGGCGGTGATATTCTATATTTATAATAGAGCGTTTTCATTCAATCCCTGGAGAATTAAATGACAATGGCGGCCATGTTGGTGTACCTCGTGTAACAATAGAAGCTAATGAGGAATGCTTTGTTTGAGGTACACCAAAATGGCCGCCATGACGTCACATGAAAACGCTCTATAAAGATATGTTTTACATTTGAAAATCCTCGTAAGAATGGTGGGCCATTTTTTTTCAATTTTATTCTTTTTTCTTTTCAATTTGTTTTCGTTTCAATTTGTTTTCGTTTCAATTTGTTTCAATTTTTGTTCGATTTTTGTTCATTTGTTTAATGTTGAACAAAATTTAGGCTAAAATCCAGCTGAATTAATAGCATATCACCTAGCGATAAATGTAAAAAAGTTTGGTGCATTGACTTTAAGTTTTAAGAGAGAAAATACATTCTGCAAAAATTGATGCGAAATTACATCCGTGACCCTAGTGACGTATTTTCCGTATTCTCAAGTCGATTAAAAAGCTCGGAGGTGGTTAGGAGTGAGTAGCTCCTGATAGTGCGTGGAGGAACATCGCTGTGGGGAGGTGGGTGGGCCGACTGAGGTATATACGACCTTCCAACTCAGTCAATAAGTGCTTATTATACGAAACACACCGGTTCCGTAATACATTCCGGGCACAAACTGCACGCTTTGGTTTACGTAATCTTGGATTATCGGCTATTTAGTGCGAAGTTCCCGGTGAGAATATTCAGAATATGTCCTCATATATTTTCTTAGAACTGATTACTTTCTCGTTTCTTTGCACCGTTTTTTCGAGTTATTTGTATCAGTAGTTGGATGCAGTAAAGTTTATTATACTAATTAACTTTTCTTCTTTATTCATGTCATTATAGACTTACTGCTAATCTCTCCTTGCTGAAAAAGCGACTATTTCCAATTGAGGAACTATGCAGTCTGCCAGTTCAAGTGCCACTTTAACGACATCTTAAAAGTATAACATACCGTGGAAACAATAATGGCACAGTACCCGTTTTGGTTTTGAAGATTATTTGTTCAGTTAAGTGGTTTTCATCAAAGACTGCTCTTAAAAACTTCTCCAATTAAACTTGGTGTCCTTCATTTTATATTACTAGTCGGCCGCTGTTGTTCACGATTTACACAGCGCCACAATGTGGTTTATGGTTTGTATGGATTGTATGGTTTATGCGGATGACTCTTGGTTTTATATTATTATATGAACCGTAGTGATACATCAATAGTCCTTTAATGGCTACGATCCTGTATCGATAATAATATCAGTTGGCATTATAATAAGACAATGAACTGGCAACAGTCTAACCCGTTTCTAACAGCTAAGTTTACTTATTAGTCGGACAACCTTAAATAAAGATACTGAAGTTGATATGCATGAATTTCCAGAAGCTCTCAGATCTAACGACGTATAATGTATAATGAAAATGGCTCGGCATTGATATCAAGTATGCTCACTGACCTTGTGCTTAATTTCTTTCTTCATGCCAGGGCTTATGTCAAACCTGTCGAACCAGTTTGCATTCGTCTTTTCTTCTGTTTCCGTTTGCGTTGGTACTATTTGCAAGTGTGTCAACCTGCTTTGAAAGGTTTCGTTTACTGACACTTCAATTTGACAAAAAAAAAAAAAAAAAAAAAAAAAACTAATATCTGCTGTCCTTACAGACAGACGATATTTCTCATACTCAAAATTCAATTCTATAATTGTTGTCATTGTGGCTTTTTTCTCTTATTCTATTTCAAGCATTTATTTTCTTATTGGATAACATTATTTTATGTTATTTTCAATTTTTTTTCTCTATTTTTCTTTCAAATTTGGGATTCTTGAAATCTTTTGGAGTCAAAGGTTGACTGACCAGGCCCTCTTCTTGTGACGGTACACGAAGCTTGTGCAACTTGTATACGTCTCCTTCGAAACCCCAGCATTTTATTAAATGCAATTCTGTAATTCTCACTTTGGAAGGCACAGATAATAGGATTCACACACGAATTGCAAACAACTAGAAAAAATGACAGCCTCCTAAACGATAAGCGAATATTGCCAGGTAAAAATGGCGCAGAAAACAAGTAGACAAGCCTAGGGACAAAAAACAGCACGAACACACTTGTCAAAGTCAAAAGAAGTTTAACTAGTTTCCGTCTGCTTTTGACTGCTTCGTCGCTTTCTTGCGAAGCGTTGCCTTGCATACCTAAAATCCTTTTGCGATAAATTTCTCGCAACACCTTGAAGTAGCAGTAGCAAATGACGACGAGAATGAGGAAGGTTACCACACCGACTGAGATCCAGTATGCTTGAGTACTAAAAGTGAACTGACAACGATGAAGCTCTTGGTTAAAGTTGGTGTAAATAAAAAGTGGAAGAGAAGTTATGGCGGAAAAAATCCATGTCACAAGCACTGCGTATAGCACAGTTTCTTTGGTCATTCGTAGTCTATGTTGCATGGGCTTCAATAAAGCATTGTATCTCTCTACTGCCAAGATGCATAACGAAATGATTGACACCGATAAAGTTACACAAGAACAATTATTTTTGGTGATCAAAGTACAAACTATTTTTCCAGCAGTTCCTGTTGGATGGGTGTAAAATTTTAGAATCACAAAGGGAATACAAGACAACATTGTAATCAAGTCTGCTATCGCGATATTAGCGATGAGATAGTTGGTTGTTGTGTGCATGAAATGGTTGGTCTTCACAGCTCGAATAACAAGAAAATTTCCAATCAGTCCCGTGACAATGACGACCATGTAAGCACAAGTTAAAATGATTTGTTCTATCTTGCTACCGTGCGAGCTGATTCCATAGTAGCTGTAATACTGTTGTTCCTTTTCATTTTGGTTCAGTTGTAAACTGGAGTTTACAATCCCATCGCTGTAGTTAGACATTTTGCTCAGTATTGCTTAAGGTATCGACTTTATCTACAAAATTCGATAATTTTTTTACAATACCGCAATCAAAACAGAATTGGTTTTTATGTAGCTGAAGGTAGCTGAGTTACAGAAATCAGAAAATGAATCTGTACTGGCTAAGGACAAAACGTGGTGCTATCAATCCGAGTACGTGTACTGTCTAATTCCGACTTCTTACAATGTGTGATCACGTTCAAGTCTCCGAACAATACTTGGTTGTTGCAGCTGAATTTGCTTTTCACTCCCAATTCTCTTTAAACGAGTTCGTTCAGTTCCCAAATTCTTATTTGCCGCTCTGCATGGTCTATATATATTTACGACATTCGCTACTGAAAGTTGTGGACATCATTCGTTCCTGGCTTAAAGGATTTTTACGTAGGCCCTTTTTTTCAATGTAATAACGAAGCCCTAGATAACGAGCTTTTTCATTCAATATACCTCTTTATCTTTTTTCTTTTGTTAAATTATATTGCTCACTGAGATTTTTTTATTATTCTTCCCACTTTTAACCTTGCTTTATAGCAACCAAATATTCAAACTTGAAATTGTTAATTCTATGTTTACGATAAAGACTAGTTATTAACCAACTAAATGTGCCAAGCAACTCTTCAGGCGTTTGTTTTCAGAATGACCACTTGTTCATATATCCTTTTCTACTCTGTATAATCTTATTCAAACTGATTTAAGCCCTTTTTCGTGATTGAAGCTTGAAATTACTGACCATCCAATGCCACGCGCGGGAAATCTGTAGGCCTTCTTTTTCAAAATACCTTCTTTTACTCTGGATTCACAGATCAGTATTTCAATTTCTTATCTTGAAAATTAATAATCAAAAGGCCTTTGTTCGCGATTGAAGAGTACTGAGAAACTTATGTGCAAATTAATCCCTCGAGTACTTAATTTTTGAGCTTTTGTTTCCACAGATTCTGTTTTTTTTCTGTTTCATATGAACTCGAAACCGTCAACAACTTTTAGTTGGTATGAGGGCCTACGATCTTTATGCACTTCAAGTAAGCTTAAACTTTATAATAAACAATATTCGAATTGCAGTTACACCTGAATCAATATTGTTTTTTGTCGGGTAATGAAACACCGAATTTAGCCTTAGAGTTATTGTGATTGACACCTGTCACTTGTTGCCCAATCAGAAGTTCTTCGATCTATGCAAATAGAGTGTCTGATTTGCTCAATACGACAAGTAAAAGATACTGGATAATTTAAAAATTACCGTTCTATTTGTGTTTGAGTTTAAGATTTTTCCTGTCTTCATGCTGTTCTAGCTTAAGGTCTAGAGTAAACAGATTTTTTTTCAGTAACACTCAAACTGAGTCTGAATATAATATATCCATATTATGTCTAGAAATAAGGTATTACAAATTAATAGATGCTTCTTTTATATTAGTTTCATTTCCGCCATCTCGAATTCAGCTCCAGAAAAGGTCTCTTGTCGATTGGTTTAAAGATTTTTTCTTTCTTCGCTTTTCTTTTGATTTCCATATCTAGAACTAAAACTCCTTTTTTCATTTTCAATGGTATGCCCTTTTTAATACATTCATTCGTCCTGACCTCTCACAACATCGTCTCCTCGCTCGATCTTTGCCTGTAGGTGTTTTATCTTAAAACTCATTAATAATTCATGACTAGTCTGATTCATCAAACTTTTCTTCTAATAATTTCAAAACACTGTTGTCAAAACGAATAGCCCACTTTCGATATCCTGGTCGAGTGATCACAAACAAAGCAGTTCAAAACGAGGCCCAAGGGAAACAAAGGGTAATCCTAATATATTCTTTTGTTTCCCCTGGGCCTCGTTTTGAATGCTTTGTTCGTGATCACTTCGACCAGGATATCGAAAGTGGGCTATTAAGATAGAAAAGTGACTATAGGTGGTGCGCAATAATAATTACTAGGGAATAAAAAACAATATGAAAGACAGTTGTTTGAATTAGTGGCTTTTTATTAATTTCCCCTTTTTTTGGATCCCATTATAAATGAAAAGAGCTGTGTATATATTACAGATTAAATATTTCTGTCTCCAATAAAAAATATTTTCATAACTATATAGCAAAACAAAACCTATAGGAAATTACGTCCTATATTGCTTTTAATCCGCTGTTTACCATGACTAGGCAAATCTGGCTTCCAAGAGAAATTTCCTAGTGTTACATATCAAAAATTTCTTGCAATTTTATTTCCTTAACCGTTGCGAGAAGGAAGTAATATTAATAATAATAATCATAATTTTCTGTATACAGACAACCTGAGTGGAGATATTATTCACACTACAGGTGTAACATCTTAATCTCGGTCCCAAGACCTGGGACTTAGAGATTAAG
>JANTNT010108312.1:0-11035 GCA_024752375.1 Entacmaea quadricolor
TGAGTGAGTGAGTGAGTGAGTGAGTGAGTGAGTGAGTGAGTGAGTGAGTGAGTGAGTGAGTGAGTGAGTGAGTGAATTTAAATTGAATTAAATTTCTTAAAATGGTAATGCTTTTCTAACATAATAGGGAGATTTACACATACACAACACAACATCTCTGTGTCTTGAATTTACTATATTTTATCAAGTTCAAATTAGAATTTAAATCATTGTTCTTTATGGTAAAGCGAAATCAGAAAGGTCTACTGTATTTGTTTCTTGTACTGGTTGTCTTACCTGGTATGTTAGAAACCTTATTCCCTTTGAATGTCTAGCACCAGTGTGGGGATCTCCATACTTTTCCCTGTTCATAGCAGTAGTTGTTTTCCATATCATTTGTCCTTGATAATTTCTTCCAACTTCGCCAACCTTCCCGCCCTCCTCTCCCTTAAACAGCATAATCGTCCTGTCAATCAACTCTTTATATTTGGTGAAGTTAATATTCTGTACATAGTGAAGTCCAAGGTTGAGAATGATAACACTACTGTTGTCTTCTCGCATCGACGTATCGTTTAAAACTTCGCTTATTTCCTTCAAGATTCTGTCTACACTAAAATCCAGGTCGTCATTCAGGAGTTTTCCTATTGTCTGGTTACCTCCTGGAAGTTTATAAACCCAGTTGTACGTTCTGTTGCATTGTTTGAAAGTGCCTTTACACAAGGGACGTTTATGAATAAGCTTGTAGAAGAAATCACCGTTGGAATCACCATAAATCCACAGGGTTCCTGTTTTTCCTTTATGTGGCTTTCGTAGCTCTCCTTGGTTGAAGTTCAATTCAAAGTATTAACCCTGATTTATTGAGATTGAAAGTATTTACCTACATCACCTAAGCTATCCACCTCCTTCCTACCTCACGTTAACATCTCACTTCACCTACCCACCTCACCTTACCTACCCACCTCACCTCACCTCACCTCACCTCACCTCACCTCACCTCACCTCACCTCACCTCACCTCAGCTCACCTCAGCTCACCTCAGCTCACCTCAGCTCACCTCAGCTCACCTCACCTCACCTCACCTCAGCTCAGCTCAGCTCAGCTCACCTCACCTCAGCTCACCTCAGCTCACGTCACGTTACCTCACCTCACCACACTTCACCTCACCTCACCTCAACTACCCACCTCAACTACCCACCTCACCTACCCACCTCACCTACCCACCTCGCCTACCCACCTCGCCTACCCACCTCACCTACCCACCTCACCTACCCATCTCACCTACCCACCTCACCTACCCACCTCACCTCACCTACCCACCGCACCTCACCTCACCTACCCACCTCACCTCACCTACCCACCTCACCTCACCTACCCACCTCACCTTTCCACCTCACCTACCAACCGACCTACCGATCTTACCTACCTCAACTTATGTACTTTCTTACACTTACTTCGCGTATATCGATGCCATTTATTTTTGAGCCAATATCCTTCACCGTCTCCTATGTACCTACAGGTTATGTCACAGGCTGGGTAGAACGATGGAAACTGTGCCGCATATTCTAACAAAAATTACACGAAAGCGATTAACCTGACGCAAATTCTGTTTTCCTTTTTATACTGCTGATTGTGCATTCGCACAAGAAATGAGGAAATCAAAGGTCTATCAATTAAATATGGTTAATTAAAACGTAAGCATTTCTTTCCTTTAATTTCCATCTCGGGGTGAATCTTTGGACTGAAATACTTGAAACAAAGGAATAGACCATTTTCTCAGGATTGCGCACGCATTCAAATCTGTAAAACTTGACGGGCCACAACATATGAGTCATGATTTAGGATATCTATTCTTTGTTCTATTCATCCATCGCACAACAGAACAATAGCATAAACAATAGAGAACAATACAGGCCGTAGGTGTTGATTACCCTAAAACATGACGGGTCTATTGGATGCGTACGGAAACCTTTGAAAAAGCCCTATAACAAAATAAACACTTATACTTACTAGTAAGAAGTGGTTGTCTGGAAGGCAGTATCTTAACAATCATTGGTGTACCGTTCCACAGCGAACTGATTAGAAATGGCTTCTCAAAACCTGGAAGGGTGTCAGGTGACTGGTATTTACCTTGAGCATTACCTTAGAACAAATCCATAACATACTATATTTTTAGCAATGATAACGTCACTTTCGTAATAGAAAAGAGTTGTTTGTTGGCCGGTTCTCTTCCCTACTTCGGGTGTTTTTATCAGGGTTCTTCGTTCTCCTCCCTCCAAAAATCAACAAGTTAAATTTTAATTTTATCTGTGAGTTTGTCGTGCATTGACTTATACCAGCCTTGTGGTTGTTTTGATCAAATTGACCCCGGCAAATGTGCTGATACCTGTATTTAACCATAACTTTTTCTGCATGTCCACTGAGTTCACTCTTTCAAATAATCTTTTCTTTTTCCTTCTCGTATAACATCGTTCTGTTGACCATTGTTGCGCGGTTGTGGTTTGAAATTTAGAAAATTTCTAGAGTAGATATTTTTATAAGGAGTTCATAGGAAAAGCTTTTGTAATGATTCAATGGGGTGAATTTGTCAGTTACACTCAGCCTTATGGAATTAACCAGTTAGAGCGAACTGTTTGGTTGTAGGTTAACAAGATCTTGTCAGTTGTTCGACATGAAGAAAAAATACCCATCGAGGAAAATCGTGAACCATATCCCTTCCTTATAGAATTTAAGTATTCGTGGGCGGCCATCTTTCATTTTTACCAGTGGCAATAATGAAAATTACTAGAATAGCCGTTTTTTTTTCACAATTAAAGCATCTCGCTCTTCGAACCCGCATTGCCTTATCTTACCTTTAATAAACCAGTTTACAGGAGGTTCTTTATAGCCATTACACAGAGAATACTCGAGTACCATAGTAACTTTATAATGCCCTGGTATAGCGGGTAAAAATATCACCTCGTAGGTGCCATTATTATGATCAATAACTGTGGGAGATACAGACGAAGGTCCTCTTATATGCACTCTCCATGAATCACCCCCAAACTGTTTGTAATGTCCGTCTAGTGATACAGTTTGGATAGCAATACGACTAAACTGACCAGCAGGTTTGACATCCCAAACACTTAAGACTGTCTTCTTTGTACTTGTTTGATTTCTAAACGTATAATACGGTTTATTTACACCCCATATCGTGTTGCCTTGACACGGTTTTTTCACACTCTTCCAGTCAAGTCGTCTTTTACTCTGTGAGCACCAGGGCGTCATGAAGTCCTCAAACTCGGACAGTTCTGCTTCATTGTAGGTAAAAGTTGGGAATGTCTGCTCCCTCACCTCGATCTGTGCACGATTACGTAAGTAGAGGTATAATGCGAAAAGGTATATGGCTGTTACTACGGTGATTATTAAACCACTGCTGCGTCTTGCCTGGTGAATGACGTAATTTGGGCATCCTCCATGATGTCCCATAAGGACTGTCACTTGAAAATCAACTGTAAAGCGACTTTCAAAGAACCAAGGGTAATACGTTAGTAAAGAAACACTGAGACAATTTTGTAAAAATCATGGCTGATCTACACTGCCATCGTCATCGGAAAACTTTAAATTTAAGCTGTTATTTTCGCTCCAGAAGGGGACATGCACCTCTGGGTCAGATTGACTCGAAGTCAAAGTGCGCATGGGCTTATCCAATCACAGATCACAAACGCTTCCATAGACATGACTTACTTTATCTGTTCTAATTTCTCTTTAACAAATTTTACAATGATTTCTCGTGGTATCCCCTCTTAAATATCACTGTAAGCGTCATCGCATTGCTAAATAACTGTAGCTTCAAGGGCCGCATATCAAAATAAGGTCAGAAGCAGGTTCTAAAATTCAAGGAAAACTGAATGAAGACATGCCACTCGAGCTCAGGCCCTGCACGAGCGATAACGTAATACCATGGTATTAACTCTTATAAACCACGATAAAAAAAGACAATACAGCTGTTTTCGTATGAGTGGGAAAAGTACGGTACAGGGAATCTTAAATGGCTTCCGCTGTGAACCAATCCGAAAGCGAGAAAATAGACACCATCCAATCACAATACTTGACTTCGGAAGCTACATCAGAGTCACGGTAAAGTAACGTTTCCCACTCGAACGAAAACTTACTCTAATATAAGTAATGGGAATTTCATGCAATACGCGCTTCCGATTAGATATTATATGAACGTGAGATTCTTCGGAAATATCATGTTTTATAACTCGATTTTGGTTTTAGTCTTAACAGCCAGCGAACTCACCGGAATCAGTTGTCCATAATAAGAAAACAATGTAACTGATATTGTCATGATAACATTTTCCTACTATTTCCCGACAGCAGCTTGATGATTTGGAGCCAGGGTACTTTTGGATGTTAAGATTATGCATTAAACGGTGGTAATGGAGTTGTTTTTTTTTTTTCAATTTCAAAATATTCGCTCTTCACAATTCGTTCTTCGTTTCTAAATTTAAGTATAATTAGCTAATTCTTTTTTTAATTGTTTATATTCTTTTAAAACATTTTAAACTGTTCATAGAAAAGTTCTACTACCTGAGATTTATAGTCCATGAAAGATCGATTGATAATTAGTTGATTTTTAACCTCAAATTACCAAGGTGTAAACAAAATACGAATCACAATTAAATTAGGACCCCAGGTCAAGTATAAGACCTACCGTTGTTAATGTTGCAGTTGGATTATCCATAGACATCAATGGCATCGGCCATTTTGGATTTCTCTCTCTTTTTTTTACATTGTCAAAGTGAAGTTTATTTGTAAGTCAAAATCGACAACCATATCGATTCACCAGCAGTTTTTGTTTGTTTTTGACTCAATAAAAGCAGGGTAAAAGAGTCTTGAACAATTACAGGTACCCGTACGTAAAGCTGAATCAAAGGTCGACAGGGTAGATCACATCTATTTGAACTCAGTTCTTGATACTCAGCTCTTGATCACATCGCTTGCTCAGTAGCAGATTTCAGTTTAATGTGCCAAACAATGGAATTAAATTTGATTGGCAACTTTTTGCTTTCGTCAATTATCTGAATTCTTCTTTTCTATCTTCGTTTATGACTTTTTTCGATTTACTCAGATTTTTTCACTTGTTTTCATTCATCCGTTTCATCGGAGTTATAAAATGAAAAAAGTTTGCAAAAACTCCGCTCTCTTTCAGCTGGATTCTGCAGATCTTTTGAGCAGCGCTGCTGAGCGTTAAATAAAATAAAAACACACCAAAGTACACAAAGAAGAACGTCTTGTTAACGTTTTATTATTACTATTATTGCTATTCTTTCATTTTACTCTTATTGTTAATTAAATACTTTATCTAAATTTTAAAGTCCAACCAGACTTCGGTGGCTGAAGAGCCACACTTTGGATAAACCACAGCATAATTTAAATTTATATACTATATATATTTATTTATTTAAAAAGCTATAAAGTTCTAAATAATTATGACAATACATGCTAAGAATAAGAGTTTGGGGCCTGGGAGCGAGTAGAATGATAGCGAGGCCTTTCGTTTCTCGAACTGGAAATTTTTCCTAATGCCGTCGTTCAGCGATGGCTACGTCTGAATAAAGCTGAAATATAGACTAAATTAACCTAAAAGCTGTATGTATCTCGCTTCAAGAGTTTGCGAGGAAGAACTTCCCGGCATGTTTCTAAAGTCTGTTTATTTTGGTCAGCGCCAAGAAGTGATCGACTGCATGGGGTCGATTCCAACTTCTGACATATTTTGTTGGAGAAGACAAAAAGGTTTTTTTTGAAGACAAACATGTTTAGGAACAATGTTACTTACGTTGAAAATTGACAAAATTGAGTACAGAGCAACTGCAGACAGCTGTTTCGGATGGACTCCTCCTTGTTGTCAATTACTATCCTGAGTATTATTTTCTAGCAGTATCAGCCATTCATTTTACTATTTTACTATTTGTTTTCGTGGCTGGTTAGATCTTCAATAGACCCTGCATTTGCGGTACTATCGTATCATTTATTCTTTACAAAAAAAGAACTTGTTTTGATTTCGGGGTTTGTCGCCCGGGGGTACTCTCGTATACGGACTATACGGGGATGATCTACTGAACAGGGTGTGGTTTTGGGAGTTTCTTGTCATAAACAGGGTATAACGTGTTCCAAACTATTTTGGAACAGGTTGTATCTTTTTCCTATTTTTTTTTAGTTTTCAGGGTACCTATTTTCCAATTAACCTTATTCACCGTCACAGCCATAGTTTCCTCTATTGTTTGTTTGCCACGAAAACGATACTTGAGCTATAATTAGACCTCTTGTTATGGTGTCTTGTTCAAGATGTACAATTTCGGCGATTGGCTTTACAGGATGAGAGTATAGGGTTTGTCATAAACAGGGTCATACCTTTTGTCATAAACAGGCTATGAGAATTTGAGTTTTTCTGTCATAAACAGGGTAACCGTTTTAGGATCCCAGCGGAACACTCCCCCACCAAAATCCTGCTGGAGTACCCCCCGGGGCTGATCGTCAAGTTTTACAGATAATAATAAAGTTGTTGTTATAAAGCCCTTTTCATCTAACGTCTCAATGCGCCTCACACTAAAGAGGACTTTACGACTCCTATATATCATAAGGCGCCATTGACAGTCACGCAGATTACAATCATAATTGAAGTATTAGAACGTTAGTTCTTAATGCCTTTAATATGGAATAGACTGTTGAACCGGGAGACGATACCCTGATTTGTATTCAGTTGTCTGCAATTCTGAGTAAACAATCTGTAATTATTTGCTAATGCGTCTCAGTACAAATTTGTACGACAGAAATCAATGATATCGAAAATACACAAAAGCGGGGAAAGCGCTTTTGATTAAGGATTAAAGGGTGTTTTGTTCTCCCTTTCAAAAGCCATATTATGTCCTAAGCTTTTTGAACGCTTCTTACTGAGATAGATTTACAAACCAAAAGCAAACAACAACTTGATTTCAGTAGTCGCGATTTCCGTTCTTCCAATAGAAGCCTGTTTGCGATTGCATATGGTGTTGAGTGTTTAACTACATGTGAGACTAGATAACACTGAGATTGGAATACTTTTAAGAGATGACAGAACCCAGCAACTAAAGAGAAAATACTCTTATGACTAATCTCTAATATCTCTCTGTCATTTTTGCGATAGCTCACTGCATGACTAAGGTTGTCGAGTGTGTACGAAACTTCTTCCGGCTTTTATTTTTTCACATAAAGATAACTAAAAAACGAGCAATTTCCTAGTAATAGTATATTAAACTTTGACTTATTATGATCAGTTGAGTCACACATTTATCTGATAGAAGATTCACCTTTTCCTTTTTGAAAAGAAACAAAAGAAAAGGAGACTTCTAGCAGGGAGTATCTATACGCCTCTTAGATTAAAAGATTGTCATGCTTACATGTAACCATTTTTGAATCTTAAAATATGGATAACAATCAGCATGACATCAGACCTTTCAGTCCTAGTTAACTCCATTGGTAACCCGGTTGTGGAATAACATCAGCGATGACATAATGTTAGTTTTCTGCTAAAGTCTCTCTTTTTTCGACATTATGTGCCGGAAATTCGTTCGTCTTGGACGTAACGACCATTGTCTTTCATGTATGCAAAGAACAGGAAAGAATCAATATCGACGCGAGCATTTTCCTTGAAGAAAAGACTTTATTAAAGGCATAGTTCCATCTTAGATGACTTCAGATACCATTTCTATGGATGGTACTTATTAATCATTATAGTTAGTAAATACGCCAATTGACGGGGATATCGTGTTATTTCATGGCTTTCTTTTATGTAAATAGAATATATATCTTGAAAGAATGTTACCTTTCACAAGCTTACATTTTTGTGCCCTACTTTGAGGTTTACCATTGGGATTAAATATCCACAGATTACAGATGATGACTCAACTGGACTTATTTATGTCACAACTTTTTAGGTTTCTGCGCAGACAAGAAAGAGTTTTTGCCAAAATCACTAGTTTTTACTTCCAAATCAGTGGAGTTTCGAGATTTTCTCTCAGAAGAAGGGCAATTATTGTATTTCTTTGAGAAGTCTGAACTCTTCGGCTTCCAATGGACCCGTGCTTTTTCGTCAGCCATTTTTATACAAGGTAAAACTGCTTTTAAAAATGCTCTCTTCCATATCGAGTTTCTAAATGTGTAAATAAATGGATTTACCGCGCTGTTTGTGTAATGTAGGATTTTAACGAAATTGACGGCTGGAGAAAATCCCATGATTGTCCGTCGACATGGAATGCAAAATGTCGCCACAAGCGAGACGATGAAGAATGGAAGCCATGCCAAGATGAAAACTCCTAACACAATACCAACTGTCATGGCGGTTCTCTTCTCCCTATGAATGTACTTTTGAATATTCCCAGCAGAGTTGCTACGGCGGCGTTTCACGTATGATTTAACGCTCCTGTACGTCATGGTGTATAAGATAATGATAGTCAGAAAAGGAAAGCAGAAGCCAGCCACAAAGACGGCGATAGCACGATACTTTATCCACTGCTCAGAGATGTTAGAAACAATTAAAACACTCGTAATGAGGCCATAAAACCAAGCAACGACCAGTAAAGCGTAGAAAAAGTTCCTGGGGCAAGCCCTGTGACGAAGTGGTCTTGTTATAGCCAAACTGCGCTCAAAACTGATAGCCATCAAATGGGCTGTGGATGAAATGGCACTGAATATATCCAGAAACCTATAGACTTCCAAAAAAATTGGACCTGGCAGCCCGCAGTTGTTGCGAAGTGGAAAAACAATCATGTGAATCCACATTGGTATCGACACAGTTCCAACTAAAATATCAGACACCGCTAAACTCGCAAAGAAGCAGTTCGTGACCGTTCTTATTTTCCTGTTTTTTGCGAAGGTAATAATGATGATTGAGTTGCTTACAATGATTACAAAGATGAGAACAGAGTACACTGTCACCAGGGTATTTACCTCTGAAATCGGTCGGCAAAACATGAAAATACCAGTACCAGACTTGTTTTTTTGAGTAAAGGCGTACGGGGTCGCTTGGTCTACAGTGGTTTCGTTCATGGCTAAGCTTGATGAGTTTTCAAGGAAGTGTATCCTTCAATTCTTGTTCTTTGAAACTGTCCAACAATACCTAAATTTAAATACAAAAAATGTGACGAGTTTAACAATAATAAGCGTTAAAAAAAGAAACCGATCTCATTCACAGCGAGGTGACGTTGTGTATAATGAATTTCCAATATTGACATTTTTAAAAATACCCGAATTACGATAACAATTTTGATAAGAAAAAATCTAATGAATATGTTTGCAACTGATTTTCTAATTTTGTGTCCATTAGAACTTGATAATCTAAATGACGTAAAGATAAAATTCAAAATAAACTCACGAATAACTTGGCTTAATCATTCCCCAAAAAGACTTAAAACAATACGAAGAAAAGTCAGCAATAGATAAAAGGCAGTTGTACATTTACGGAGAGCAAGTTAATGTCACAATGAAACACAAGGCGACTCTTTATCTGTTTGCATTGCTAGTAATTAACGACTGCCCATTAATCCATGTGGGTCAGTATTGCATACCTCTTTTTCTCATCGTTCACAATGCAAAACTACTTTTTGTCTTTCACTTGAAGCGGGCTTTTCTCCCGAGGGAAATGCATTAGGATTAAAAGGTTTTTCAAAAGACTCTTCATTAATCCCTTGACATTAACTGTAATTGTGATGTAAGCCATTCAGAGCACAATTTACTTTGATTTAAAACCCATTACTGATAAAAGCCACCTGATCCGGTATCTTGACATAGATATCTGAAAGATAAGGATAATCCAAGGGGAAGAATTTCTAAACTATATCGTGAAAAATAGCAGCCTTTAGGGAATAAAATCTATAAAAATCATCAATTATAAAAAAGGCAACGACTACAAAGGATTAATACATTTGAGATGGAATAACGATACAACTGGCTTGCTTTATTGGCTGAAATCAATTGTGATAACGTCATTGTATTCCACTTCACGTCATAGGCAAGGAAGTTGCTCCAAACCTCTTTCTCTTACTTATTAAAGTTAAATATCGTTTCTATTATGTTTACTACAAAGTGACTAAGTTTACTAAGTGATTTATTAATGGTTAAATATGGCTGTCGTATTCGCGTCAGTTCAATCATACGTTTCTTTAATCGTTCACTCGCCCCATGAATTATAATCGTTCTTCTGTTAGTTTAATGTCGGTACGGAAGGAAAGAGCTCGAGGCATATTTATGTATTTGTCTCTATCCTATTACATAAGATGTATTAAACAAATTTTATTAGAAAAAACAAAATAAAACAAATAAACTGTTTAAAAGCGACGAGGCTTTTTTTTTCGCTTTGTCGTCAGTACTCCTCGGGAGAATAGGAATGTTTGTCGAAAACAAGGACCGAAAACTTGGTGAAAAGCTATAAAATCTTTCACTTGACTGACGCCTTCACGGACTGAAAAACTGTCATTTAATAAGATATAGTTGCAGAAGTGGTTAAAAAGAGAGAGTGATTTTACTTCGCCCGTGAAAGAATAGTCAACGTAATACATAGTAGTAGACACTAATTCCATTGTTTTCTTTTATTGTCTTTCGATTGTTAGTAACTATACTACTTTTTTCTTTCAAGGGCAAAGTAAAATCACTCTATTAAATTCTTGCACTCATACACGAAGGCCATCGAAGCGAGAAGAATTCCCGAAGTTGTCTTGCACAGTCGTAAGATGTCGTTAACGTTTCTTTATCGAATCACCCGAAATTATACGAATAGTTGTTGTAAGCTGTATGTGATTGGTTCTGAAGACATTTCCATTGTTTACTTACGTATTCAGAAAACTCACTCGATGGGATAGATTCTACTTTCCATGTGTGCAGTGGACACAATGTCGCCATTCTTAAGCTATCGTATTTAAGATAAAACTAGACGCATATCTGCGTGAACTCGGGATTACTTTTCCAATAAAGGAACATAATAATTGAGCAATTACTAGTAATAGCTTAATTTAGCTGTTTGACTTTTGATAGATATTTG
>JANTNT010108423.1:0-11032 GCA_024752375.1 Entacmaea quadricolor
GCAACGCTTTTGCTCATTGGATTGGACAAACAATAAAAACAATGCAACAAAACAAAAACTCAGACCAAAGAAACAATAAATCTATTGTTTAGGAGAACGAATCAGATGAGACGTTTGCAAATCCGTGAAGGCTAGCTGCAAAAAGAGGGAGCAATGCCGGTCTAAATTATTTAATGGAAAGAAGGGGGTAATAATTATGCAAATGTATTTGCTGAAATACTCTGAATTTTGCGCTCGCTACGCAACGAAATTGAATGAAAGAAAATCTTATCTTTCGAGAATAGAATAAGCCTTGCTTCGCTCGAAAGAAACCTTTATTGGCCAAAAAAAGATTTCAAAGATTTCCTCGCTTCGCTCACACAAAATTTGAAAAAAAAAATCTTTTGAAGTCAGCAGGGGGGTGCTAATTTTCAGCTTTAACCCGGGAGGGGGATTTATACAGGGCTTCAGTTAAGTTAACTTTAAGCCGTAGTGAACTCATTTTAGACCCCCCCCCCTCTTAAAAACTATTGCGCAGTCCCATAAAACATACACAAACAAAGTAGACGAGTATTTCATTGTCAAAACGTTCATTTAGGCGAATGACCAACGCAAGTTCCGTTTTGGGTCTTTTAAGTGAAAACCGCTCGAGTGAAGTTCAAGGCTGTATTCAAGTGATGACGTCATAAAACCTTTGTTCTAGTTGTCGGCCTTCACACTTTTCAAACCGCTCCGCCGCCTATGGCTATTAACTATGAAGCTCATCAAAATCGCAAATAATAGGACAGGATAATGATAAGTCCGCTTAAATCTGCTGCATTGCGTCAATCTTTGGGTCGAGAATATTCTTCTCGAGAAGTACTAAAAGATTATTATCATAAAGTCATATATCCTATATTAAAAGTGGTAGGCCGGAACACAATTGATTACGGACTTTTTATGCCTTTGTAAGTATTAATCTCTTTTTCGTGGAACTTGCGCAGCAAAAATGAAAAAATCTTCAAGTAACACGAGCCTTGCCAAGCGAAAAAGAACTTATGGCATATTAAAGTTAAAGAGTCGAAAAAATGAGTTTAAGCAAAAAAATTCCAAGAGAAATCCGCCGTTTTCTACCTTTACATAATATGATATATACATTAAATACTTGGAAAAAGATATTTGAAATAAATAAATTAGTAATTCATGAGTGCAAAAATGACAATAACTCTTAATCGACAAAATATGTAATATTTAATACACACTTTCATTGTTTTCATAGGCGGCGCAGCGGTTTTAAAATGGGGGGGGGGGCGACTTTAAAAAAAGTTTTTGTGACGTCATCACTTGTAGACAGGCTTGTTTTTCACTCAAGCGATTCCCAAAATGGAACTTGCGTTGGTTTTTCGCCTGAAAGAACATTTTGGCGATGAAATGTTAGTCTACTTTGTGTATGTCTTATTGGACTGCGCAATCAATATCTGAAGGAGGGTTCTAAAATGAGTCCATTACGGCTTAAAGTTAAACCCCCCGTACAACCCCCCCTCACCTGGGTTAAAGATGATTAGCAACACCTCCTGTTGACTTTAAAAAGCATTTTTTCAAATTTTGTGTGAGTAAAGAGAGCAAAATTTTGGGACCCTTTTTGGCCAATAAAGATTTTTTTGTGCGCCAGCGAAGCAAGGCTTGAGTTATATTCTCGAAAGGTAAGATTTTCTTTTATTTAATGCGAGCGTAGCGAGCGCAAAGTAGTTCCATTTGATATTTGATCGTTTGCTGACGCCATTCTATGAAAAACTACTTCAACTTTTATAACCTTCATTAAAGGTTTCAACGCTTTTGACGCCAAAGAATCCTACATCTGAAATAATGCTGTAAAGTTTGCTGAATCAGGATAAATATTTCACAAAAAAATTACGAACGACAAGCTTACGTACAACTTGAAGATGGTTTTTGTCGGGATGACACAAGTTCCATGTTGAACGAGGTAATTTTTCTCGCAACGCAACATGGCGAATAAAAAGCATTACAAGTTGCGCTTGACAAGTTAAGCGTTGTAATTTTTCTCGCCACGTTGCGAAAAGTAGACTGCTGTTCTACTCTTCTTTCGTTACGTTGCGAGTTTCAAAGAGATCTTACATGGGCAATTTATTCTGCAACTTATATCTCGTTAACGTTGCGTTTTGAGCTTCAAAGAGATCTTACATGTGCAATTTATTCTGCAACTTATATCTCGTTAACAACGTTGTGTTGCGAGTTTGGAAGAAAAATTGTCCAATGTAACGTGGCTTTAACAGGGGCTTAAAGGATATGCAACAGCGATTCAAGGTTTAAAAACCGTTATGGTCGATTTTAAACCCTAAAGGTTACGATAATGTACAAAAGTTAAGTTTGAAGAACCGATTAAACAAGTTGGATTCAGGTTGAGTAACATGTTTGTGTCAGGATCCTTTGAAATATACAAATGCTATCATCCATTACCTGTAAAAAGGAGGGCCGTTCAACCCATACAAAAACCGTATCTATTTAATAGGCCGATATGCGCTCCCATTCCCGCGAATGTCGAGGCTTCGACTTTTTAGCACGAAGCAACTACTTGAAACTATTGATAACTCGGGAACATTGGAAAGGAGAAGGAGGTGAAGGGTAGGGAAAGAGGAAAGAACAAACAAACGGAGTTCAGTCCATCATGAATGGAACATATATATGTATAAAGCTATACACCCTATGCATAAAGCCCAAAATAAACTTGTGATCAGGAAATGCTTTCTTCCGAACTCATTGAAAACATCATACACACCATTTGAAAGGGCAGGCTGAAATTAGCAATCAAGCAAAATTTCATTGCCATGACGATAAAATCTCAAAAGCTACAGCAACTTGAAATTAGAAGGATTTGTATAAAAAACAGTCAAGGCCTGACCAGCCTCGCTTTCATGCTTTTCATACGTTCAAAATGCTTGTAACTCCACATCAATTTAGCTAAATACTTCGAAAGCTTGCACAATTACTATTTCATTTGTTTTATTTTGATTAGTTAAATGATTTTTTATCCAAAATTAATTATTAGTAAATCCAATATTTTATGCAAATTAGCATAGTTACACGTCATTATGCATAGGGTCTATCGGATCATTAGAAAATTATACCAAGAAAACTAGACACTATATCGGAAAGTGCGTTCAAAAAACCTTTCTGGAAAATTTAAATGCTATGGGGATTATTGCTTTTAAGATATCAACAATAAACTTGCAGTCAGTATATCCTTGATGGTATCTTTGATATCCTAGTCGCTACGAAAGATTAAAGCAGATAAACGATGAAAAAACGGAAAGAACTACAACTATCGTTTACACGGCATGGCACTGTTTTCTTGTATTTATTTAACAATTCGCCAGATACAAGGCAGGTGAAGAAGCAATAGGACGCAAGGCCCCCTTCGAGGCTTCTTCACCTAGTTTACTGATTTAATGGAATAGTTAAAACCAATCACGGCGCATTACTGCAATAAAAGAAAAACACATTACAGGAGTCGACAAAAAGACTACGGACTTGACCTTCTTAAACTCATACGGACTCTACTTTCTCAATAAATAATCGCTGCACATTTCCTAATGAGATAATTAATAATCAGATAATTCGGATACTCTCAGGAGACTTGCTTCTTGACGCTGATGTAAGTGCTTTGCTCTTAAAAGTCTTAAAAGTGAACTTCACTAAGTCAATTGAATCCGACGATGGATTACCACGGTAACCAAATCCCAACATCATGTACAGACTTTTGGATTAATATCAATTTATAGTCTTTCTAATAACCTTAAAATAGATATAGTATCATATATATTTAACGACATCTATGAGAGACTGTGCGTTAATTATGGCTGGAGAGGGCTGGAGAGGGCTGGTGAGGGCCGGTGCTATTTAGAGGGGGTACATTTTTCAAAGTCAGTTAAAAGTATTTGGTCTACATTCTATGATGATTATTGGTATTTTGGGGGGGTGGGGGTGACTTTTACTGACAATTTTAAATTTAAAGGATTTTTTCTTTTTTTTTTTTAATATAAGGTTTCTAAAAATATATAGGCAAGTCCTTCCCCCTCTTTCCAGCCAGCAATCAACGAACAGCCTCTTAATGTAATTTCGTTTATTCACTTTTCCCAACCAATCACAATATATGCGTATCGCTTTTCCATGATGACGTACGAGAACGCGTACTCCCAATAAGAAGCAGACGGTAACTGGCTGTTGTTTTGTTTAACTAGAATTTCGAGTTCAGCAGAAAGTTCGAAATGAAAACAGGAATGAAAACATATTTTCGACTGGAAAACTAAAAGGGTAAAATCGAAGACAAAATATCAACAGCAAGGTGATAATAAAGGTAAGATTCAGATGTAATCCTTTTTAGAAATGTTCCGTAAAGCTAAACAACTGGAGCGAAAGAAGTACATGAAAGAGGGCGAACTCCATAAACGTTACGTTATCACAAAAATGCAAACAAAATTTTAATAACTAATCAAGGAATGAAAGGATTTGAATGAGATAACCCGAATTTCAAAAAGTTATTTTCGTGTGCATCCAAATTGACAGGCCACGAAATAAAAAAATATATATAATATAAGAGAAAATGTAGCCAAACGATAAAAGAAATTGATCGATTTTGTGCCAGGTTTTATTCTTGAGATTTTCACGAGGTACTTATAGATTTTTATGCCAAATAAAACGCCTACTTTGATTTTGCAGCCCGGTCGTCAAGTTGCCGTGATGACATAGAAAGTGACATTTTTTTCAACGACAGGTAAGAAGACGTCATAAGTTATACAAAACTACACGGGTTAAAAAGAGAAGTCATTGTTCATCCTCGGTGTAAAAAAACCTTACATCTGACGTCACAAAGAACTTTTTGTAAAGGCGCTGGTGAACTGGGCAATTACAATTATTGTAAAATAAATGAATGATAAATTAATAAAGATTTATAGAACTATAAAATACTAAAGGAAACTATCAAAAGATCAGGTTTCACTCCGGGGGGGTAGTCCCATATATAGACTATACGGGGATGATCCGCTGAACAAGGTATGGTTTTTGGAGTTTCTTGTCATGAACAGGTTATCCTTTCCCCCAATTTTTATCATTTTCAGGGTACCTATTTTCCAAATAACCTTAGTCACAGTCACAGCCATAGTTTCATTTATTGTTTGTTTACCAAAAAAACGATACTTGAGCTATTATTAGATCTCTCGTTATGGTGTCTTGTTCAAGATACGTTTTTAGCTATTGGCACTTCAGGATGAGAGTATAGGGTTTGTCATAAACCTTTTGTCATAAACAGGGTATGAGAATTTAAGTTTTTCTGTCATAAACAGGATAACCGTTTTGGGATCCCAGCGGAACACCCCCACACAAATTCTGCTAAAGTGCCGCCCCCGGGTTTCACCCGTATTGTTGACACCGTGAATAAGTTACTTAACTGGCGATTCGCACGCATGTTAATTCTTTGTCGGAGTTTAAATATTTGAAGTATTAGAATTAAAACATAGTCTCTTCTCCAAAGAGTTGCCATAGGTATTTTCTTTTCCTCATTTTGAAAATATCTAGTAAATACTCTCGACAACATTCTGAATACTGTACGTATCGTTTATTCCAAGGAAGTCAATTAAACTGGGTTTTCAAATCGTCGGCAACATCTAAAATAAACCAACCAATAGCGGCGGAGCGGCATATGAAAAGCGTTCAGACATCAAAAATCTAGCCAATGGGAATTTTGCGTTTCTCCAGAAACGCTGAATTTAAAACGGATTTGTTAAAATTACAGTCCCTACTTTCAGCGTGTCTCCCAACCTCGCCTCAATCCCCTTCGGCCAACGTCACATATTCCACTGTACGTTTTTATCGGCGGAGTTTCGCGAAAGGAGGAGGGACCGTTTTGCAGTCTATTAAAAGGAGAACGGACCGGAAGGGCCGGAAAGGGATCGCAATGCAGGTTTGAATAACCCTTTCACGGTTTCTGACGCCATATTTGTTGACGGTGGAGGGAGATGGCAAACACGACGAATTGTAGTTAAAATACTAAGTAAATCTCTTTGACCTTCTATAGATAATATTGTATTGTACACGTCGAATTTTCAAGATTGTTATTTCCCTGAACATGTATTTGAACCGTACGTGCTTGATTGTGATTAGCAAAAACCAGTGCACAAGTAGATCGAGCCTACAGTTGTCACTTCTCACATGTCACAGGTGAAAATTTCGCTGCCAAAAATTGGCACATAATCGGCTTCAAAGGAAATAACATTTTAAAACTTTTATCGACTTAATGTACCATATTTGCAAATTCGGTAGTTGGAAAAGACAAGAATGATGGCATAATTTAGCCATGGAGCTCAAAATGATATTTACAAGTTTTTTTCATTCACACTGATGTGATATAGCAAATTCGAAAATCTGACAAAATTTATAGGTCTTTTATTAGCGGTGTCGTTTTGTCTGCTTTTTACCCCCTCGGGAAACTCAATTAAAAATAAATCCTAGAACAGTCATATATAACTCTAATATTGACGGAACACACACACTAGATGAATTGAAATATAATATCTGCGGGTGCGGCTTATTTTACTTAAAGCTGATGTTAGCTGATTTTTAGCGACGATTTTTCGCGATACGCCGTTGCGCAAAAATTTGATGCGTTTAAAATACCACTAAAAACACCACTATGTGGTATGTTGAAACCCATCAACTTTTTGCGCAACGGCGTATCGCGAAAAATCGTCGCTAAAAATCGTCGCGTGTAACATCAGCTTAACTCACCTTTTTTGTCAAATATAAAACTCACATCTTCGTCAATTTTCCCCAAGTTAATTTCTGTAGCATTTGTCACTAAATTGTAAGACTTTTTTAAATAACCAAACTAGCCAAGTTGGGCTTCAGTTTTTAGGCAGTATTCATAAGCGTGGAGGCGAAGGATTTTCAGTGATATTTCTCGGCAATATCAACAATATTTATACATTCAAATACTTTAATTCATGAGTGTTTTTGTTGGGAATATTTGGTTTGGTGTAAAGTACGGATCCATAAACCTAAACAAAATTTTGATGCTTAATGGAACAAAATTTGTCAATGCTTTTGGCACGTAGAAACTTTTTTTGTCTGTCTGGTACGTGATCACCAAACGCATTGGAAAGGAAATTGAGACAAGTAGAGCGATTTTACTTTGCCAGTGAAAGACAAAAGTACATAGTGTATGAGTAACAGTCAAAAGGAAACAAAAGAAAACAATGGAATGAGTGTCTACTACAATGTATTATGGTGCCTATTCTTTATTCTTTCACGGGCAAAGTAAACTCACTCTTGGTGGCTTTCTTTGTTCTAATAACATTCTGCACACGACAAGTTCGACGCGTGAACCGAATACGTGTAAAACAGCCTATAAATGAACTATTTTCTTTGAAATAAAAATCTTCTTTTTTGTAGCTGTTGTTCATACCTTCTGATAACACTTTATGATGAGAAATTAAAATTAATAAACTGACAACTAATTCGCAATTCGCTGCATCCAGAACCGCGTATTAAGTAAAAAAAATATTGTAAACAGTGCGTATATAATTAACGGTTATTTGTACATAAAGTTCGTGAATAATAGTGATGTTATGGTTTGTAATGCTACCATTATCGGCGTCTGAGGTTTCGTTCCTTTGAAAAGGAAATTCATCAGAAGGTACGATATATTACATTAATAAGTTGGCGACATAGACTTTAAATTCGAAGAGTAATTTAAATAACTCACCTATTTCCCTCGTACCGTCCGCGACAGCAGTGGAAGCAATTAATTTCTACTTAATCTAACTTCTACGTCTCCTTTTCCTTGTCCTTATTTCCCCAATTTTTCTTAGTGTTTCTCTTTCTTCTTCTTTCGTCTTGGGAGTTTTTGTAGTATTAGCAGCGTTGCTCTCGGCTTTCCCTTGATATATAGCTAATATTTCCTGGTCTGTACAGCTAACTCGAAGTTTCAGACAACATATATATGCTAACTGTGACCTTATTTGGCGATACATGTTTGTTACGGAAGGTCTTACTTATTTACCAGGCTCCGAGCGGCCGTTGCTAGGGAATAACCGAAAATTAATTGTTAAATAATTTTTTAGAGGTGTTTTATTCGCGCAAACTTTATCACTAAGTTGAATGAGTCACTTCACTGCATATGGTTTGCTCAACCCTCCTGCCCATGCGCGAAACGATAAAATTCTCTAAAAGTAGAAATCCCTTAAAAACAACTTTTTAAAGTGATTTTTGGCAAAACTAATTGTTGTTGTTAGGTCTACAAAGTTAAGCATGGATTGATAAATCGTTAAGAAATAAAAAAAAAAAAAAAAAAATTAAAGATTCAAATTTTTGAAGTGGCTTAGCAGCCTGGCCTTCTAACTTTGTGCAGATAAACGTGTTTCAGATAAACGTGTTTCAGATAAACGTGTTTCATCGTCCTACTAATTTTGAGATTTCTAAAATTTTATAACCTGATGAAGTGTTACGTAATATCGATGTCATCTTGACGGAAATGTTAGTCGCAACTATTAACGTTATTTTATAAAATACGTCTAAGCAGGCCCTTAGCTGCGGTGAGCAGAAAAACATCGGCAAATCGTGAGCTAGGCAGCTGCTATTGTTTTTCTAGAATGGGCTATCACAAATAGACCCTTAGAAGCGTAGCCAGTCAGGGTCCTATCATGTCATCGTAAAAGAAAAGTTTTCAGAAGATCTGGCGCTAGCTACTGACATCTACTCAGTTCTAAGATTCTGTGCTATGTTACGTCGATTAAAATAAAGCTGAACAGATTTGCCTGAGGATATTTTAAAACAATTGAGGTTTTTCTGTTTTTCCCGTTGGTTTCGTGTTTTTAAAATTAATGTGAGCCCAGACAAACGTACATCATTAATGACCGATTAATCATTTAGCCGAAAATTGGTCAGGGTTTTGTGAAGTTCTTCAGTACTAGCGGAATATTGTACATCCAGACACATTAACGGGGGTTGAAAAGAAACTGATTTGTAACACACTGTTAAAAAAGTACTTAAATTTGCTTAATTTTACTGATGTTTTGAGTGTTTGTCCTTCATCAACCCTTTTCTACTCCTACTATATGACGCAGTTCTTCTTTTCCTGCTAAAAGGCAGTCAATCTGCCTAGAGAGATAAACAAATACAGTGGCAACAATCTAAGTCCGTCCAGGGGTTTCTTTGACTCTCAAGTCTTAAGTGAGATATTCTTATGGCAGATTAGAAAAAAAAAAAAAAAAAAAAACCAGTACAGGCTCGATATACAAAAGCCATGCGCCTACGACTAGCATTCTCAGGATCCCATGCATAGAGCGTTTTCACTCAATCCGTGAAGAATTGTAATTTTAAAATGACAATAGCGGCCATGTTGGTGTACCTCGTATAACAAGAGAAGCGAATGAGAAAGACTTTGTTTCGAGGTACACCAACATGGCCGCCGTGACGTCTCATGAAAACGATCTATATACTGTGTGGAATCACACTGGAATCTTATATCTATTCCTGAGTTCATAGTTCTAGACTTCGAGCAGTCCCCAGCTATATTTTCCTTGTTCTATTCCCAAGTTGGTCTCGAAAATTGGGTAGGAGACAAAAATTCCTTAAAAAGGGAGAGGGTCGGAGGAGAGTCGGGGAAGGGTCGGGGAAGGGTCGGGGGAGGGGTCTTTGTTACTTGGTCCTTGTCTTCGCTCGGCCAACAACTCGTACAGAGCGGACATTAACAAAGAAAAATAGTGAGACAGTATATCATAGGTCCACAGCTCCTTAGAGTTACTGTTGCTACGTCCGACAAAAAAAAAAAAAAAAAAAAAAAATTTCATTGGAATACGGTATGACAATGATACTGATTGCGCTAAGATTGAATTTTATGTATTCTGAGAGTACTTTAGTAAAAGATCCCTTAAATGTTGAAATCCTTTGAAAACGAGCGGTTTAAGATTGTGTCAGACATGTCATTTTTCCAGTGTGAAAACTGCTAAGCTATGATTGGTGACGCTATTGTTTGAGTGGAACTATGAACACAAGCGGCGGAGCGGTTTGAAAAGTAGGGGGGCTGACAACACTAAAAAAGTTTTTATGACGTCATCACTTCAAGACAGCCTTGATTTTCACTCGAGTGGTTTTCACTTGAAAGTCGTTGGTCATTCGCCTGGATGAACTTTTTGGCGATGCAATGTTCGTCTACTTTGTCTTGGTATATCTTATGGGACTGCGCAATATTACCAGGAAGGGGGTTCTACAATGAGTCCACTTAACTTAAACCCCCCTTCCCGGGTTAAAGCTTAAAATTAGCAATCCTCTTGTGACTTCAAAAGGCATTTTTTCAAATTTTGTGCGAGCGAAGCGAGGAAACTTTAATTTGAGACCTTTTTTTCCCAATAAAGATTTTTTCGAAGCAAGGCTTGTTTTTTTATCGAATGCGAGCGTAGCGAGCGCAAAATTTTGAGTATTTCAGCAAATAATTTGTATTATTATTGTCCATTAAATATTTTAGACCGGCCATTCCCCACCCTTTTGGTGTATTACTTTACGCTACGCTGCCCCTATAATAGGCCATTTCCGAGATACGCTCCAATCACCGCAAACAATAGTTTCAAGTCGAGGCTTCATGCAAAAATGCAGCAAATTTATGAAATTTCGCACGAACCCTCGACTTGAAACTATTGATCGCGGAAATTGGAGCGCGTATCTCGGAAATGGCCTATTATTGCCCAGTCCCTATGGCACTGATGTCTCGACAGACAATTTGCCTTTTGTTTTATAAGAAAAAGAGATGGAAGTTAGAGAGATTTTTTGAACTGTCCAAAAAGTGGGGAGCTCAGCTCCCCTCCACAACTACAAAGTGGGGGGGGCTAGAGACCCTCCAGCCCCCCACGGCTCCGCCGCCTATGATGAATTATTTCAACTGGCGTCTGACCATCGATCAGTAAAGCCTGATATTCCAGTGTAAAAACTGTTAAGCTATGATTGGATGTGCTATTGTTTGAGTGGATCTATGAATTATTTCAACTGGCGTCTGACCATCAGTAAA
>JANTNT010108534.1:0-11031 GCA_024752375.1 Entacmaea quadricolor
TCTGATCGTAAACGTCATTTATACTAGATTTTTTCCTAAAAATAATTTCTTTACATTTAGATGGATTACACGACATTCCATTTGTTCTTGTCCAATTTAAAAATTGTTGGTTTAGAATAAACATTTATTTCTATGTAACCATTAACAAGATGCAAAGTAGGTCTAAAACATTAAGAATCTTACCTGAATGAACTAAAATACATTTAATAGTAGGATAAATTTAATAGTAGGAACTGACCTGTAAATTCTAGTAACTAATTATTATTACTACCTGTGTCCAAAAATCTATAATGTCGTCACGGTATCTCCACCAAAACTTAGGCTTGATATTACCCCCTGATTTAGCTAACTTATCGATATATTTACCTTAACGAGATCCGCGTAGAGCGGTTTTCATAAACCCGTGAAATACACTTTAGTGTATTACGCATTATGACACTCAAATTATTTTGTTTTCTATTGTTTGTATCTGACTATTACACTTTAATTAGTACACTTTGTTTCACGAGTTTATGAAAACCACTCTACGCGGATCTCGTTAAGGTAAATATATCGATAAGTTAGCTAAGACAAATATCTACAGGCTCTAAAATACATTTTGTCGAAGGTGATATTACAACTCGGGAGTTTAAGGAGGCTTACCCCAGTTTCAAGAACGCCGGGTACTCGAATTAAAACGGCAATAACTCACGTTAGAGACTTCAGTCAAACAAGATTTGTGGGTTTTCTTTATAAAATCATTGTTATGAATTTAATGTGGTAGTCGCGAATTTTATTTTTTTCTGAGTAAAATAAGTGCTCCGATTTTACTCAAAATCGGCCCCACAAATCGATGCCGCGTAACACAGTGCCAAGGATGATTTTTCGCGCAATATTTCACTCGGCAATACGTTGAGAGTTTTTGATCTGGCTTCAAAAACTCGCAACACAAGATGACGAATTTTCAGCAAATTGATGTGTGTAAGATGACCATCGGCGATTTGACGCGCAACACTGCTCATGCAAGCGAGGCTTTTGTAAATAAACATTGTTAACAGTACGTAGACTGAGTACTAAAGTGATTGTTGCGCGAAAAGTTGTCCCCGTGTAACATGTCGCAAAAAATCGATACAAATGACGCAACATCGTTGCGCGAAAAATCGGCGTTGCGAGTTGCCCCGTGTAACACCAATTTAACGCCAGTTATGGCCGTTTTTATTCGAGTACTCGTGCGCTCTTGAAACAGGGCTAAGCCTCCCTAAGGTTCTTAACACTGAGCTGAGTCTATTAATAATAGCGATAATTTGGATCGAAATTTGCTCAATAGAGAAACGTACTGGTTTTCGCAATTGTTTTCTTGGTACCATTTGGACTCAGTGTAGCATATTTTCCACAACCTTTTTGATTGTTAGTTTGTTGTAAGTATCTTCTATTTGTAAGGTAACTTTAGTTGAGAAAGCTAATCATAAATGTCCTTTAAGCTTGCGCAATTCCAGAATTTTTTGCACGCGCTTAGTTTTTTTCGATGCACGTGCGGATGGTTTTTGTGTGCACCCGTATGTTGCTTTCACGATATATTTTAAACTAAGTCGAATACTTCTCAAGCTATGGTAAATTTCGTGTCTTTTCCCAGATCCTAATGCCTCATACAACTTTAAATACATAATTTAAAATGTATAATGATTCTAATAAAGAATGTGAACCTTCAAAAGAAATTAACTGACAGGCAAAGTTTGCCACAACTCTATGCAACTTAAATAAAAGCACTGGTTTGTTTGCTTTCAATAACCAATGCTTAAGTTAATGTGATCATTACAGAAACATGTCGAGAATAAAACTTTGTTTCGTATATTTGAAAGTCCTACTATCGTTTGTGCTTCTGCAATCTTATGGTAATGTCGAATTAAATTTGGCGGGAATATTGATAACAAATCTGGCGGTAAATAGTGCATAATTTTTGACAGTAGTGATTTCGAATAATTTGACGGTAATCTGATCATGATCTCCGCCCTCTTGGAATGTTATTTAAGAAAGGGCACAACGTTAATTATCAATCTTGTTGACAACTGTCTCGAGGTAATTTGGTCTGGCTGAAATTAAGGTAAATTACACTATTATGTAAGCAAAAAAATCTTAAACTAATTCTAACATTAATGTTATGATTATTGTTTTATAATTTAATTATGCTGTAAGCTGTGCTTAAATGTGAATCTTTTGTAGTATTGGACGTTGCGTTATGTGGATGTTCTTATGATTCGTTATAATTGCAACAGACTATTTTGGCATCTAATTCTTCCAATTACCCTTTCAGCATAAATATTTTCAATGAAAATGAAGGCAATTGCTGTTATCTGTCTTGTCATGCTGTTGGTTGTTTTGGCTGAAAGTCGTCGCCCCAGATACAGAAAACACTTGTTTGGGAATTTGTATGATGAGCTTGAAGATCGCTACAACGATGTAGAGGAGCCAGTCAAACGCTGTAAAGGCAGTAATGCCCCCTGTGAATCTTCGGGAGAGTGCTGTGGAAAGGCAGCTGTGTGCTCAAAAGGAGCGAATTTGAAAAAAACGTGTGCCATTGGCAAATGAATAGCACTTATAACAACTTGTAGCTAATACAACTGAAGAATTTTAACATTATTATTTTTATTATTTTTAGTTAAAAAGAAAAAGAATACAACTGTTTTTAAATGATGTAATGATATAATGAAAACAAAACATAGAGTAAAAATAAACTTGAGAAAAACATAAAAACTGAGGGAATAAGTGTATTGTTAAGGTGGGGCAACTTAGTAAGGAATTCGTTCATCTCTATTACACTATAAATAAGTGGAAAATAATTAGAAATGCACCTGGTAACTTTAAAAGAAATGTATTATCTTACTTTAATCAGGGGATTGACTTATTACGCTAAAATCTAGTGTCGCTGGTTGAAGCGTTTCAAACTTTCAATGGGATGTTCTAAGGCCATACACGTTCAAGCGTTCTAAATTATTACGAATGTAAATTCTTGTTATTAATATGTCGGCTTGCTGTTATTTAACTGTTAATTTATTTTATTCAACGCTCCTCATGGCACAGTTGGTAGAATACACAATCATGCTTGATGTGAATGAGAGCCATGCAAGCAGAATTCTTTTTAAAGACCTTGAAGTCTGATTTACAAAATGTAGGATATTAAGATAGAACACATTTGACATATTTAAAAACAATTGCCAGCATCATCATAAACACACATTATTTCGTTAAGAATGTGAATGTTGCTAATTGCTTTTACCCAGATGTTGTTTCACAATGATTTGTGTAAACATTAATTAATAGCATTTGCTTTTTTTTTCATGTATTGTGTGTTTATCCCATTCCTTTGCTGTTGCCGTTGCGAGAAAACTGTGACACAAAACAGTGTTGTCCTTAAAACTGCAACAGTCTTTTTATCTTACAATAAAATTTCAAACTGTAACAGCAACTGTTTCACAATGATTTGTGTAAACATTAATTAATAGCATTTGCTTTTTTCATGTATTGTGTGTTTATCCCATTCCTTTGCTGTTGCCGTTGCGAGAAAACTGTGACACAAAACAGTGTTGTCCTTAAAACTGCAACAGTCTTTTTATCTTACAATAAAATTTCAAACTGTAACAGCAGATTAAAAAAGTGGGTTGCCTGTGTTTTTTTACATTACATTAACACTGGCGAGTGCTTCTGATTATTATGCTTTTATCTCGAAACATGTATGCTAGTTTAGAAGCCCGAGTTAACGCTCTTAGAGCGTCTAGTTTTGCATGTGGTTTGCATTTCAGTGTTAGAAAGTGCAAACAGAAAATAAAAAAAATCTGTGAAGAGGAAGCTCTTAAAAATAATATGCTTGATTTTTATGGAATTTCTATTACAGAATTTCTTCTTTTACGCCAAAACGAAAGATTAGGTTAAAGATATAAAACCTGTTGATTTTTAGCAAATTTTACCGAGCGTTTATCAAGTCACGATTTTTCAAATGTGAAATTTAGGTCGTCTTATCAGTGTTCCATTGTTGTCATAGCAACATTATACGTCATATTTCCGTATTTATTCGAATCCTTATTTCATGTACTTTTATTTGACAGGATGACTTACTATTACATACTAAACCATAAAACGTTTTCTAGGTCACTGTGATGGGTATACGGCAAAGTTAAATACCATTTCAAGCCTCCTTAATTCATCAAAGCCTGCGTATAAACGAGACTACTTTATCTTTGAAAAACAAGCAGACCGATAAAACACCTGACCTTGAACTCCATAAACTGTATGGCTATTTGTCAAAAAATCTTGTTTTCGAAATAAAGAGGAATTGTATTCCCGGTGAAGTTTATGAATTAGACAATTACAAGACCTTACAAGAATAACGCTGCTGACAGATAGAATAAAGTTTATTTTGAGCATCAAATATCCAGGATTCTCACGTCTGAACACTCGCAACACTCCACATTTAGTAATTTAGGGACCATTCATTTTTTATGGGGTAGGGGGGCTGGTGGAAATAAGGGGGGCCACCCAAAATAATGCAGTGTCATCCAAAAAAATACATAGTATTGGGGATGGGCCACCTGGTGTTTCTCAAATTTCCACCAGCCCCCCACCCCATAAAAAATGAATGGTCCCTTAAGTGTTCTTGACAAATGCTTTGACGAAATTGATGTCATGAACGCAACTGAGAGTTTGTTACAAGTTGACAGATTGTTTATGGGTTGTGTATTATGCCTGTCAATCCATTTGTGTACTGGCTGTAGTGGTGAACTTCAAATGTAAACTGTCAGCCCAGGTTGACTAGAGTAAACTTCCGTTGCTTCAGACTGCAGTCTATTCATGCCTGTTATTCCTACCTCGAGGGCAGTTTATACGCAGGCATTGATGAATTAACTTACGAGGAAAGGACTAACCGTGTATTCGATTGAAATGGATGGCTCGGGCTGATGATGATAAACATGTACTGAAATAAATAAGTAAACCATGCACGAACGGAAATGACCCGTTTGTGGCTTCGATGTGGTGTTATCGTGAAGCTCAGTCGTTTAGTTATTTTCGTGTTTTCAGTTCATTGTAACCTATCATTAAACCATTTAAATAAATGAATAAACAATTAATTTTAAATTTTACCCTCGACTTGGGTACCCTCGACACTCGACCCTCGACAAAAAGTAGTGTTTTTGTAAACATTCGTTTCATTTATAATGCATACGTTGACGTTATAAGTATGCTTGCTCCAGGCTAAATTACTTATCTTAAGTGCCATAACTCAGTCTCATAATTTTACAGGTCATCGATTGGCAACTGAAGGAATGGGGTAGTTTTGTTGAACCGCACAATAATCAGTTTTATTTAATTATAGTTTAGTAGAATATAGAGAAACATATCTATGGAAATACACGTACAAAAGGACTGAGTTTGCTTACTTTGCGGTATTGGTTAAGATATGCTAGACTTCAAGTGTTATACTTATGAAGGAAAACTTAATATATATTGTAAAATTGCACATAGTAGTAATAATAATAGGCAAGCATTGTTTTATTCTATCTAAACATTTAACAAGCCCTGCATATCTTCATCTCCTACGTTTTTGGTTTTCAAAATTCATATATTTCAAATGCGGGGGAAAAACTGTTTTTTGGCGGCAATCAGTTCAAAAGTTAGGCGGGTTTTTTATAATTTCTTTGGCGGTAACCACCAATATGAAGCCAATATAAGCCAAGATAGAGTGAAGTCACTAAACCCGTGAAATTGGTATTTCTAAGTGCTTTCTATTTTCAGATATTTTTATTAATTTTTTGTTGTGGAATGCTTTAAATCAATTCCATATTTTAGTTGAGACTTATTTTATTGTCGAAAAGGTCGAAATTGTCAAAAAGGTTTCGATTTCTTTTACAAACTCAAAGTGCTTGAAGATTAGGAATTTTTTACTCACAAACTATACATTTATTCCAACGAATTCAATTTTGATTTAGAAGAAATTTGCTGAATCAAAAATGCAGGCTGTTGCGGCTCATTGTCTTCTCGTGTTTTTGATTTTCCTCGAGTGCGCTGAAAGTCGTCGCCCCGAAAATCTTTTTTCTGAACCATATGATGGTTATCGGTTGGAAAGCTTTGACCAAGAATGAAGTGGAAAGGGAGAGTCGTGTAATAACAAAGGTATAAACTGCTGTGGAAGACTAAGATGCTCTGGTGGAGGATGCAACTGATTTTCAGTACAGGAGGTTCTGATTGTCCCTTTGCAGTAATTGGTCGTTTCATCTTGTATAAAGAAACGATGTATCATTTATACGATTATGTCAAGAATCAAAGTCCATTTTCTTTTACTGTGATTGTGTGAGACGATAGCATGTTTTGGTAAACAAAGGCAAGAGCTGTAGCAGGCAACATGTTTATTTAATGACAGGTAATAACAAATTAAACCGAAATTTGTTTGGTTTTATAAATCCCCTTTATGATAAAAGGTGATGATTCTGTTAACTTAGTCTTAAGAGTCCAGTACTATAGTGTTTGAGTTAATCTTTATTTCATTTCAAGTAAAACACTTCTATGAATAGCTGTTTTTCCGTTTGTAAGCAAATGAAATGCAAATTATTCATTATGCATTATTCATTATTATTGCTTGAATGATTCAAAAACACAGATTGTCTCATTTGCCTACAACCGTAATAACAGCTATTACATCAACATAGGCAGATATGATTAACCTCCAGTTTCACTTAGAAACCACGAAAAAGCTTGCAACTCAGTCCTTTTACAACATTTAGTAGAATAGTGAGAGACAATGTGACTTGGAAAAACACGTACGAAAGACTGAACTGACTTAGCTTTCTTCTCGTTCTCGTATAAGATATACCAGAAATCAAGCGTTATATCCGTGAAAAAAAATGTTTAGTCAAATTGGACATAAAGATATCACTTGAACAGACCATTGGTGATAAAAATCAAAAATTTTTGGCGATAATCAATTTACAACGTTTGGCGGGATTGTATAATTTCTTCGGCGGTAACCAACCCATGCATACAAATCCTATATAAGCCCTCTCTGTAGTTAGTTTAAAATGTCTAAGCGTGACTCTAGAAGTTCTAAATTTAAGTCTAATATATTATATCCACATTTCCGGAACTATTCAAAGTCGGAGCCCCATTTCTTAAAGGAAAAACGCTAATCATTTATCCCCTTAAACTCGTCACGTTATCACCATAAACGATTTTTTTAAAGGTTCAACTCCAGTCTAAATCTATTAATGTGCCAGTTTCAAAATAATCTGACATGCCTCACGAACATGATTTTTTCCCCCCCGTTTTGGGCTAAACCCAGGCCTTAAAGGACTTGAGATTGGCTTTCCTGGGTAACAAAGCCGAGTGTTTACAAGAACTAGTCCACTCAACGATAAGTGTTGGTAATTTTTTATGCTGTTGTTCTTTCTTAGTTTTCTTTAGAAATTCATTATGTTCACGTTGATTTGAACGCCAAATTCGAAATTTATTATCAATGAGCTTTAGTTAAAGTGTTTCATTAACGTATTGACATACCCAATATATTAGCAAGGTCGGCGAGTCTTAGGGTACGGGGAATCTTATTTTTTGATCAAAAGATATTGAAGTATTATTTTCTCTACAAAATACCGTTCGATATAGAATCTAATCAATGTATTGGTTGACAGCGTTGTATGTTTCAGTGAATTTCCGATTAATGACGGTTTAATTGTTTTGAATTGCTCTTATGAAGACGTCGAATTTTCGAACATTCTCATTTCGAAAAATGAATTGACAGACTCTACTGCATTTACAGATAATAAGGTTGAAATAATCCATTCGTTTATTGTGACCAGTCGAACCGTCTCTAAAACAGCAAACTTTCTGGGTTTTCATGACTTTTATTCAACATGATGGAAAAAAGTAAACGGTACAATCACCGGCCCACACGACGAAGGGATTACATTAGTAACTAAACTGACAAACAAACGTCTACTGACACGTACGATGACACTCAGAGTTGAGTGGGTTATTTTTTTTTCTTTTCAGCCGTCTCTCTTTTCTCTGCTGCTAACCCAAAAATCGTCATTTACAAAAACACGCACTTGTACACAATTTAAAATAAAATGTTCAAGTTTACTTGACTAGATCATAAAAATAGTTGTTTGTTTGTCTTTTTTTTACGATAGGGCTTTCGTTTGTTTGTTGTTTGTTATTAATTCGCGCCTACAGTCCATCACTGATGATGCTAAACACTTAAAATACGAGGGATAATATGTTTAGCATCAAGATCTGAGGGCTCGATAGAGTGAAGTCATTAAACCCGTGAAATAAAAATTACTTGTTAAAGTGTAATAGCCAAATAGACACAAAAGAAAACAATGAAATTAGGGTCTACTAAAGTGTTTTGGTTTATCAGGCGATGTGTAGATGCAAATGAATAGCAAACAAGAACAAGCTTCCCATAAGATTACCAAAGATGATGTCTAGAGTACACGCTATATATGCGTGAAACTTACTATGTAGTGCGTAATATTATTTAGTTGTCAACTATTTTATCTGATAGAGTATAGGTTTTTCTTCGTCCGCAAATGGAAAAAAGTTTAGTAAGTGAGTAACAGTCAAAGGAAATCAAAAGAAAACAATAGAGTTTATATCTACTATGTATTACATTGCCTATTTGTTCGCGGGCGAAGTAAAATCACTCTAACTCTAAGAGTTCACTCAGGCATAAACTATACAAAGAAAAACAAAAGCGACTAGATGCCTTGCTATTGTTATTTGCACTGTTATCTGCTTAAGTGATATCCACTAGTTTGTACCTTAAGTGCAATCAGATAATACTTGTCAAGTTTTATTTCACGGATATATAGCGTGCACTCTACTCTGAGAGAATACGTTGGAGATAAGAAAACATGAGAGAGATTCGGACAGAAAGATTAATTTCCATCCTATCGGATTTTCATTTTTCTCTGACCCATATTTGGAAGGCTTCTCAGTGGTCAAAAGTTTGATTCTTCGATAATAGTTCAATAGTTCCATTTGTTTTTGTTTGCTAATGGACATCGACTGCTAACACAGGGCGCCCATCCATTTAATTTATGGATTCTTAATTGTGGCTTGTGGACTATGACGACTATGATTCTTAATTGTTTAAATTGTGTAAACTGAGCTCTTTACATAAAAAAATAAAGAGGAAAAAATCTAAACCCTTGACGGCAATCGAATCCTACATCTTCGATTTACTAGTCCGATTTGTTACCACTACACCACAAGGACCAGCCACGCTGGAAACGCAGGAATGGTGTAGTGGTAACAGATCGGACTAATAAACCCAAAATGTGGGGTTAAATTCCTGTCAATGACTTAATGCTATCTTCTCTTTATTCTCTCTATATATCTATATATATATATATCTACACACCAAATGCATTTACTTAACTTTCATCTCTTTACATGAACGTTGTGTTATACGGCTGTGTCGGCTATAGCGGAGGAAATTAAGGATTTCGGACGGGGAACTAAAAGTGTCAAATTATTACAGTGCGGCTACTATAACCGGAACCACCTAGAAAACGGGAACCAATCAAGGTTTAGAGTGAAAACAATGCATTACAACTAATTTTAGCCAATCAGAAGCAAGTAAAACACCAAGATCTGAATGACTGACAAACAATTTTGATGTTATCAAGAGACCAAGGGAATGAAACATTGTGATTGGCCGAGTTCAAGATTGTACTGATTGTGATCTCCCATGAGTGGCCCCGGTTAGATTAGTCGCACTGTAACAAGAACATTTAAATGGCCAATATTATAAGGCTATAGTCCACCTGCAACTCCGCCATGGCCGGTTCCAAGACCGGATGAGAAAGGAGGAGGGATAGGCGATGGCCTAGCAACCCTTCCCCTTAAAAAAAACCCGCAAGCTACAGAAATAGCAACTGGAGAACAATATGAGAACTAAGTTCTGGGTGATAGAGGAACTTCACATAAAAGACCTATGACGTCATAGTCCACAAGCCACAATTATCACGCTCCAGGTGTCATTGTTTTGTTTTGTTCGTGTCTTTTAACCTTGAATATTAACATAACAGCACAACTCTACCATACAGCAACACAACCCTTTCATATGGCAGTACACCCACAAAGCAACAAAACCCTCCCTCATAGCATTACAACCCTCCCATACAACAACAAGCCTCCCACTCAGCAACACACCCCTTCACCATAACAACACACCCCTTCACCATAACAACACACCCCTTCACCATAACAACACACCCCTTCCCCATGACAACACACCCCTTCCCCATGACAACACACCCCTTCCCCATGACAACACAACCCTTCCCCATGACAACACAACCCTTCCCCATGACAACACAACCCTTCCCCATAACACCACAACCCTTCCCCATGACAACACAACCCTGCCATACAGCGACACTACCCTTTCTCATAACAAAAAAAAACACCCACACAGCAACAGAACCCTTCACCAAAACAACAAACCGTTCCTATAACAACACAACCCTTCACCATAACAACACAACCCTTTCCCATGACAACACAATCCTTTCCTATAACACAACCCTTTCCCATAACACAACCCTTTCCCATAAGGGAGCAGTCATTAATTACTGGGTAAAATTTCTCAATCAGTCCAAAAAATCTTGGCCCTCCCCAAATCCAAGCCCAAAAATTATGACCATCACCCCCAAATGTGGGCCCAAAAAATTGTGGCCCCACAAAAACAGAGGCTCAGTTTCAAAGCCGTCGGGCTTTCGTACGCGTCCGGGATACTCTCCCCTGCGACGGCTGAGCGAATGGACTTGCCATTGTTTGTCAAGACCAATCAGCGAGTTGCCCCTCAAAGTTTGAGGGACATCAAGGTTATTTCATCATGTTTTCATACAAGCCATTTTCAATTTGACTGCTTTAAAATGCTTGTGAAAGTGTCCGTAAGACGTTTGAAGTGGAAAGGTTTAAAGACAAATAGGCCTTAGCTTTAGAAGAAATCATTTTGGAGAAGGATGTCTTCGCTGTTGTCCCTACAGACACATCGTATAT